>JAUTXW010002422.1:30000-43736 GCA_030620095.1 Kuschelorhynchus macadamiae | reverse complement strand
TTTATTTGACTGTTGGTCTCGAACGAGTTCTGTCCTAGTCACTAGTACGATTTTCACAATAATTAAGGAACTAAAGAAACGAAATCTTGCCCGTATTGTCGACGCAACATTCTTGGTAGGTGTAGTGACACCGTCCCAATTATTAATTTTTTATTTGGCTATGGAAAGAGATACGCGGTAGTTATAAAAAAAATTACGTAGAAAACACACTGTTCAAATTGCTGTTAAAAATTGAAGTCACCAACTTTCTTAATTTTCGAAAGATAAAACCTCAAAACAAAATTATTCTGGTGGAAAATCCGAAAGCCTCATCTTTGTGGGTTCATTTTCAACACTTATAGGAATATATTTACTTCAGTTTCTTTTTTAAAGTAAAACCTATAGTACTGAGGATAGAATCAAACACCTTCGAGTTATATATTTAAATAGTTTATAAGAAAAATAGTTAATTAAAGAGTCCTCGGCTAACAAGCTAAAGGTATAAACGAAGCCGGGCAAAGTGCAGCGTCGAGAGTGAACCGTTCAGTCCTCCGTCCGCCCGTTCGGATATACACATGTTGAAAATTTCGGCATCGTGTTATTTTATGTGTAGTAGTGATACGGAGCGGACGTACGACGTTGTCAGTAAATTTTCAGTTTTTCTTTTAAATATTCATACTTCCACGGAATTATAAAAATGGCCGACACCGAAGTTTTACCAGTCGCTACAACTCCACCTGCCAGTTCACCAGCTAAAAAGGATAAAAAGCCTAAGAATCCACGGGCCAAACCGACTCATCCTCCTACGTCGGAAATGGTTAACAACGCCATTAAAGGACTCAAAGAACGGGGTGGTTCTTCTTTACAAGCCATCAAGAAATACATCGCAGCTAACTACAAGGTAGATGCCGAGAAAGTCGCACCTTTTATCAAAAAATATCTGAAATCAGCGGTTACTACAGGAGTTCTTGTGCAGACAAAAGGAAAGGGGGCATCAGGGTCGTTCAAACTACCGGCTTCTGGATCGGCAGCTTCGAAACAAGGTTCAGGCGACAAAAAGAAATCTCCAACTAAGACGAAGAGATCTCCTTTAAAGAAAACAGAGCCAAAAGCATCCAAGAAGACGTCTCCTAAAACTAAAAAGTCTATTGGAGAAAAAAAAGTAGTCAAGAAAATTGCAGGCGATAAAAAATCAGCAAAACCATCCGGATCATCTGTCGTAAGCACTGGGGCTGCTACATCGAAAGCTAAGTCTCCGTCTAAAGCAAAGAAATCTAACAAAGCCGGACCTACAAAGAAGCCTAAAGCACCCAAACCTAAAACTGCGAAATCTCCCGCTGCTTCCAAGGCCAAAAAGGCAGCTTCTCCCAAGAAGAAGAAGTAAATTTGTTTTTTATTAAACAAATTCTGACGATGCATGTTTTTGCACATGTATAACGAAAATCGGTTCTTTTCAGAACCACAAATTTTTAAAGAAAAAAAAATCGTTTATGCAATAATTCTAAAATATTAATTCCTATTTCCGAACAAGATAGGCTATTGTTTTTATAATAAAATAATTATTAGGTATCTTTTTGAATCTGGGTCGTGTTTAAAATTAGTCCAAGAAAATAAGACTAGAACTGCTATTAAACACCCTGAAAAGCCGCCGCCGTCAATTTCTGACAAAATATAAAAAATTATTAGGTAAATTTGATTTCTATGTCCCGCATATAAAAGTTTGCATTAAAAAACAAATATTTTTCGTAGGATTGAAAATAATCTGTAAGTAGTAATATATTGGGTTTTTTTTTCCTAGGTACCGAAAAAAAAATAGTGAAATTTTAGACGTAGTTTTAGGAAAGAAAATTCAAAAAATATTCAAACAGAAAATCGCATTTTATAGTATCCAGGCATATATAATAAACTGTGAAGCATATAACAGTGACCGAGCAACCTATGTTATATAAAAAAAAAACAAGTTACACTCGTATCGTCGATATTGAAATTTCTTTTACTTTCAATTCGTGGTCCTAAAAAGGACCGTTTTTTTTTATCGTAAAATTGAGACCATGTCACGACTTTGTTCTTATTTGGTTTTGCTGTCGGTCTTTTTGGGCAAGAGAACAGCCTGGATGTTTGGTAAAACTCCACCTTGGGCTATGGTAACACCAGATAGGAGCTTGTTTAGTTCTTCGTCGTTTCTGATGGCCAATTGCAAATGTCTGGGGATAATACGTGTCTTTTTGTTGTCTCTTGCAGCATTGCCAGCCAATTCTAAAACTTCGGCAGCCAAATATTCCATTACAGCTGCTAAATATACAGGAGCACCGGCACCTACTCTTTCTGCATAGTTTCCTTTACGAAGCAAACGATGAATACGCCCAACGGGAAACTGAAGACCGGCACGACTTGAACGGGACTTCGCTTTACCTTTAACTTTGCCACCTTTACCTCTTCCAGACATGGCTATTCTATTTTTATGACTGGTCTGTTTGAAAATAAAGCGAACGTTATACTCGGAAGCACTACGAACAATGATACGGTTTTTAAATTCGAAACTAATATATATTAGAGTCGAGAACCAATCAGAAAGCTTTGTTCACTTAACGTGCAGGGGGCGGGGCTTGTTAAGGGACTTGCTCGCCAGATAAATTAACTCGAATAATAGCTGCGCGGCGTTATTTATATTTCGATCGTTGACGTGAACGTTCCATATATATATATTTTTCGTGTTTAACTCATCATGCCACCGAAGACCAGCGGCAAAGCAGCCAAAAAGGCCGGAAAAGCCCAGAAAAACATTTCCAAAAGCGACAAGAAAAAGAAGCGCAAGAGGAAAGAGAGCTACGCAATTTACATCTACAAAGTTTTAAAGCAAGTACACCCAGATACTGGAATTTCCAGCAAAGCTATGTCAATTATGAACTCATTTGTCAACGATATTTTTGAGAGAATCGCCGCTGAAGCATCTCGTTTAGCTCATTACAATAAGAGATCTACAATAACTAGCAGGGAAATTCAGACTGCTGTTCGTCTTTTATTACCAGGAGAATTGGCGAAGCACGCAGTGAGTGAGGGCACCAAAGCCGTTACAAAATATACTAGCTCCAAATAAATCTTCTCTAAAGTAGAAAAATAAGATAAAAAAAACGGTCCTTTTCAGGACCACCAATTATATATAGAAGAAATCTTTGTTAATGATGTAATTTCGTTTTGAATTTGAAAATTTGCATCTAAAATGTTTTCTAGCAAGGAATAAATAAATTCGTAGAGCATTGTGTTGTGCATGTAGAAAAACAAACATGTTCTAATACTATTAGATAAACTTTTTCTCATGAAAAATGTTAAGTATGTAGCATATTTTACGAATTAAATCTATTTTAACGGGTACTTCTTTGCCGAGTAAAAAAAATAATAATTGTGTTTGTAACTATTAAAAACTAATTGTATTTCGTTCTGAAAAGCAGGACCGATGAAAATATATTGAGTTTTATTTACTTTCGGTGCCTGAAAATACTTTACTTAAAAAAAAAACGGCTCTTTTCAGAGCCACGAAATGAAAAAGAAGGATAAATTGTTTAGTTACCGCTAAATATAATATTTATTGTACCTCTTATTTCGAAATATTTCTCTAATAATTGGTACAGAAGCATTCGCTTTCTAAGTGTGGTATAAGAATAACCATTCAACTAATGCACAAAAGCGTTCAATAGACAGACAGCTATCATTAATCTATAAGGCAGTCTGCTAAAACAATATATTTCTACACCAACAGAATTAATCAGTATCAGGCGGTATGGTGCAGAAAAAAAATAAAAGTTGTTTTAATAATTATTGTTGTGTTATTTATTTCTCCATTAGTTAGTAAGCATTATATATACCATTCTACGATATACGTTTATTTGCAGTTAACGATTTTTTTTTTTTAATTTTTGGTTCTAAAAAGAACCGTTTTTTAGTAGATATCTAGTGGATAATTTAAGCACGTTCTCCCCTAATTCTTCTAGCCAATTGAATATCTTTCGGCATTATGGTTACACGTTTAGCGTGAATAGCGCAAAGGTTTGTGTCCTCAAAAAGTCCAACCAAATAAGCCTCACTAGCTTCTTGAAGGGCCATTACTGCTGAACTCTGGAAACGCAAATCGGTTTTGAAATCCTGTGCGATTTCACGAACTAATCGCTGAAAGGGCAATTTCCTGATCAACAGTTCAGTACTTTTTTGATAACGGCGAATTTCACGAAGAGCTACAGTTCCAGGTCTATAACGATGTGGTTTTTTTACTCCTCCAGTGGCTGGTGCACTTTTACGTGCTGCTTTGGTCGCCAATTGCTTCCTTGGTGCCTTCCCTCCTGTAGATTTACGCGCGGTTTGCTTTGTACGGGCCATATTAAGAAAACAAAACACAAATTAATTAACACGAGCAGTTCAAAGTTATTTGCGAAAATGATAGTTCTATCTACTCGATGCCCAGTTTTGTTAGGTCCCGCCCTCTTGCTATTGGTCCGTAAGAGACACAGGGGGCGGGGCCTAAAAACTTAACAAAACTAGCACCGATTCTAATCCGAGCATCAGTGTTTACGTAAGTTAACTTGAATAACGACAAAATGACCGGTAGAGGCAAAGGAGGCAAAGGTCTGGGAAAAGGTGGCGCCAAACGTCATCGCAAAGTTCTTCGTGACAATATCCAAGGAATTACTAAACCAGCAATCAGAAGATTGGCCAGACGGGGAGGAGTTAAGCGTATCTCCGGTTTGATTTATGAAGAAACTCGAGGTGTGTTAAAAGTGTTTTTGGAAAACGTAATCAGAGACGCAGTAACTTACACTGAACACGCAAAGAGGAAAACCGTCACCGCCATGGATGTCGTCTATGCTTTAAAACGTCAAGGACGTACTTTGTATGGTTTTGGAGGTTAAAGAATTTGGAACTAAGGAATAAGAATACTCACTCACAAAAAAAAAACGGTTCTTCTGAGAACCACAAATATTTTTTGAAAGATTTACCGTTACGACAATGAATAATAATATATTTATTCTGTTTTGTTAGTTTTTGATTACTTCCAATTTTTCCAACCAACTTGTATATTGAGCATTATGAATATAAGTTAAATAAATAGTTTTTTTTTTTCTAAAATGTACTAGCAAATACATAACTTTTAATGAATAAAATTTGTAGCGATTGGTTGACCTACGTAGCGGTTGCTTCTTACTCAAAAAAATTCTTAAAGTAAAAGATTTTATCAATTATTTTAGCATTTCTTCAGAATCGTACTAAAAAAGTAGAAATTGCTTGTTCTACATAAGTCATCGTTTAAAAATCTTCAAGTTTACTCTGCTCCATGCTTACACTTGTTTCGAGCAGTTCTAATATGGTATTCGTCGTGTTTGCATGTCTTAAAAATTGCGCAATTTCTTGAAATTCACAAAGAACGAAAATTTTAAAAATCGTCACGAGTGCCTTGAGACGTATTTTCTGAAAACTAGTGGAGAAAAGTATAGATTGTCAGTGGCCAGACAGGTGCAGTGCATGATTACAGAATTTTAAAAAATATGTATTATTAGAGGATGACGGCTACGCTACAGCACCATAGCTTATGATATAGAAATCCAGCGACATCTGCTCAAAATAGTATTATAATATTTTTTGCAAAGAGCTTGTAATATAAAGTGCAAAGTAGTAAAATAGAAAAATTGTTATGTTGTTCTGCGTAATATTGCAAAATGGCTAGATGTCAATTTCAATGTAGAAGTATATAAAATTATAAAAGCAAAACAAATTCCACAAATTTCCAATTGGCGAGACAAAAAAAAACGAACATAAATTACAACGCAAAATATGTTTTTGTATCAGTCTCGGTTATATTTTCGTTTCCCAACATTGTTTGTTATTTCTTGTTGCTGCATTCGTATCAACTTCAGATGTTGCAACAATACTAAACGATACAATTTTGCTATTGACAGTTTTTTTAATTTCAGCTGTCTGTAGTAAAGTATTTGAAATTTCAGTAATTTTTTTATTGAGCTTCACATACTATAGCGGGCTTTCCAAAGGTTTGGTCGGCTGTTGATGCTCAACAGTACTTAACATGTCATATAAAAATGAAATATTTTTGTGTTTGTGTAAACAAAAATACATTATAAAATTAGTATAAATAAAGACTAGAATTATATGAAATCGGTTTTAATTTAAAATTTTTCATTACAACTTATTGCAGGATTATTCGTAATAAAATTATTATTTAGATCTATATATTTCACCAAAACTTTGAAAAACACGAAAAAAAGCCATTTTGTGATAATATAGTGGCGCACGACATACGAGAAAATTGTATAATTCATTATCACTATACTGATCATTGTCTGTCTGCAGATTTTATCTTACTGACTGTTTTTCACAAAAATTAAACTAGCGTGAAATGAAATTCCAGGCAAGTTTGTTCAAATCAAAACTAACAGTTATTTAAACGATACCGAAAAGCAAGCAATGGCTTACTATTTTTATTTATACAAAAACTGAGAAATTGCTTTTTCAGCTTTTGCTAGTAAGAAATTGGTGGTACGAACTGCTTAATTTTTATTCATCTCTCGTTGGTTTATAGTCGTAAAAAGATGATGTTATGAACATCTTTAAATAATAAAATCATTTCAAAATAAAATACGAACCCTTACTATTCTTACTTTTACGTGCCTTTACTATTTTAACTTTTACGTGCCTATACTATTTTAATTTTTACGTGCCTTTACTATTTTAATTTTTACGTGCCTTTACTATTTTTATTTTTACGTGCCTTTACTATTTGTTTTTACGTACCTTTACTATTCGTACTTTTACGAACCCCTACTATTCGCATTTTACGATCCCCTACTATGCCTATTTTTACGAACCCTTACTATTCGTATTTTTACGAACCCCAACTTTTCGCATTTTTATGAACCCCTACTATGCCTATTTTTACGCACCCTTACTATTCGAATTTTTACGAACCCCTACTATTCGCATTTTTATGAACCCCTATTATGCCTATTTTTACGAACCCCTACTATGCCTATTTTTACGAACCCCAACTTTTCGCATTTTTATGAACCCCTACTATGCCTATTTTTACGCACCCTTACTATTCGAATTTTTACGAACCCCTACTATTCGCATTTTTATGAACCCCTACTATGCCTATTTTTACGAACCCCTACATTTATTTTATGGACCCCAACTATGTCTAACTTTATGAACCCTAACTATTCCTATTACATGCCCTTACTTTACTACTGATTATTTTTTAGAAATTTTTTCAAAGTCCAAATACCGAACCCTTACTATTTTTATTTTTACGTGTTTTTATTTTTTTTTACGAACCCCTACTATTTGTATTTTATAAATCCTAACTATTCCTATCACATGCCCTTACTTTACTATTGATAATTTTTTTTAAATTTCAAGTACGTGCATTTACTATTTCTATTTTTATAAATCGTTAATATTTTTATTTTTAAAGGTCATATACGAGCTTATATTTTTATTTTTTATTAAGTTCAAAGTAATTTTTAGGTTTCGGGTCAAATACTCAATTACGCATTTAGAGTAATAAAAGGACAACTTTATGGTCGTTACAAGATCAGTTCAAATAAAATCAATAAAATGCGAGCTCTTACTATTTCTAAAAATTCAAAATCATTCTTAGTATTTTGTGTCAAATATTGGATTATAAAGTACCCTTTCAATGAAAGTATCATACGTACGAACGATACGTTATAAATATATTGTTTTACGTGACTCCGGTCGAATGGACGGCACCGTTCGGTTGCCGTTATATGTGAAGAGACGGTTGTCGAGCAGATCTAGCCGACACGAGTTTCTTCCGCCGGGATGGTGTGTCTGTTTGAAGGAAAACAACGCTGGTAAATTTCGTTTTTGCATATATTTGATGACTAACCATTTTTTGTTTCGTAATAAAATTTAGGACCGCGATTGGTGCTGTTACTACTCACTCAAAGAGGTAAACTTATGCACTGACGTGTGTTACTAAAATTTTATAATACGGAAATGATATGGAGTTGGTCGTTATATTAAAATCGAAGTATAACAGCGATTTTTGTGATAACAGGTTAAAACATATCTATCTCTCTTAAGTCTCATATATTCGAAAGGACCGAGACAAACTTTTCACTGCGATACTATGGATTCGGTGAGCGTTCCAGACGTTACGATCCAAACGTAGTTACACAAAAAAGCGTGTTCAGTAAGAACTCTTTCATAAAATATGCGATAACTCTCTTCAGTCCGAGCGAGAATATTTTAAACAAACGAATCTTAATTCCCGTGTCGCTTTCAATCTAGCGAAGGGTCGAGAGAATGTTTGAAATTATGCATCGGTCGACGTTTTATATGCGAACGAACAATGCTGCTAATAGAAGCGACGATGTATGTTTTGTTATACAGCGACGCTAATTGTAGTTAATGAAACGTTTGCAAAGTCGAATCCGATTTTATGTATTCGTACGAGCGTGGGATGTAACCGATTTACTTGTGCGGAGATATACTAACGTAATTATTTCTGCCGTTGTCATTACTTCTCGTCGCAGAGAATCGTACGATACCACATTTTTATATCGAGTTTGCACGGACAAACACGAGTTTTAACAGCGTGGCGTCTTGTTCGGTTTTTCCGTCAACTGGATGCACAGACACGCACATTGACTCGCGTCCGTCTCCGATATATAAAACGTTTTACGTTTTATATCTGGGACTGTGTCGTGTTCTACGACGACGACGACGACGAATGCTGTGTGCTCTGTTGCCTATACGGCGATACACGCGCACACACACACTACTCGTCGTATAGTAAGTAACACGACAACGGAAGCAGCTCCCTGGTTGATCCTGCCAGTAGTCATATGCTTGTCTCAAAGATTAAGCCATGCATGTCTCAGTACAAGCCATATTAAGGTGAAACCGCGAAAGGCTCATTAAATCAGTTATGGTTCCTTAGATCGTACCCACAATTACTTGGATAACTGTGGTAATTCTAGAGCTAATACATGCAAACAGAGCTCCGACCGGAGACGGAAGGAGTGCTTTTATTAGATCAAAACCAATCGGTGGCGGGCTTGCTCGTCATCGTACAACTTGGTGACTCTGAATAACTTTACGCTGATCGCACAGTCATCGCACTGGCGACGCATCTTTCAAATGTCTGCCTTATCAACTGTCGATGGTAGGTTCTGCGCCTACCATGGTTGTAACGGGTAACGGGGAATCAGGGTTCGATTCCGGAGAGGGAGCCTGAGAAACGGCTACCACATCCAAGGAAGGCAGCAGGCGCGCAAATTACCCACTCCCGGCACGGGGAGGTAGTGACGAAAAATAACGATACGGGACTCATCCGAGGCCCCGTAATCGGAATGAGTACACTCTAAACCCTTTAACGAGGATCAATTGGAGGGCAAGTCTGGTGCCAGCAGCCGCGGTAATTCCAGCTCCAATAGCGTATATTAAAGTTGTTGCGGTTAAAAAGCTCGTAGTCGAATTTGTGTCTCGCGCCGCCGGTTCATCGTCCGCGGTGTTAACTGGCGTGTTGCGAGACGTCCTGCCGGTGGGCTTAGCCTTTCGGGGCGGCCCAACTCAATCCTGCCGCGGTGCTCTTCATTGAGTGTCGAGGTAGGCCGGCACGTTTACTTTGAACAAATTAGAGTGCTTAAAGCAGGCTAAAACTTCGCCTGAATACTGTGTGCATGGAATAATGGAATAGGACCTCGGTTCTATTTTGTTGGTTTTCGGAACCCCGAGGTAATGATTAATAGGAACGGATGGGGGCATTCGTATTGCGACGTTAGAGGTGAAATTCTTGGATCGTCGCAAGACGGACAGAAGCGAAAGCATTTGCCAAAAACGCTTTCATTGATCAAGAACGAAAGTTAGAGGTTCGAAGGCGATCAGATACCGCCCTAGTTCTAACCATAAACGATGCCAGCTGGCGATCCGTCGACGTTCCTCCGATGACTCGACGGGCAGCTTCCGGGAAACCAAAGCTTTTGGGTTCCGGGGGAAGTATGGTTGCAAAGCTGAAACTTAAAGGAATTGACGGAAGGGCACCACCAGGAGTGGAGCCTGCGGCTTAATTTGACTCAACACGGGAAACCTCACCAGGCCCGGACACCGGAAGGATTGACAGATTGAGAGCTCTTTCTTGATTCGGTGGGTGGTGGTGCATGGCCGTTCTTAGTTGGTGGAGCGATTTGTCTGGTTAATTCCGATAACGAACGAGACTCTAGCCTGCTAACTAGGCGTATTTTGACATCCTAAAGGCCCGTCGACTTGGGGTTTACTCCTTGTCGTGCGTGGTTTTTACTGTCGGCGTACAAACAATTCTTCTTAGAGGGACAGGCGGCTTCTAGCCGCACGAGATTGAGCAATAACAGGTCTGTGATGCCCTTAGATGTTCTGGGCCGCACGCGCGCTACACTGAAGGAATCAGCGTGTCCTCCCTGGCCGAGTGGCCCGGGTAACCCGCTGAACCTCCTTCGTGCTAGGGATTGGGGCTTGCAATTGTTCCCCATGAACGAGGAATTCCCAGTAAGCGCGAGTCATAAGCTCGCGTTGATTACGTCCCTGCCCTTTGTACACACCGCCCGTCGCTACTACCGATTGAATGATTTAGTGAGGTCTTCGGACCGATGCGCGATGGCGTTTCGGCGTCGTCGATGTGTCTGGGAAGATGACCAAACTTGATCATTTAGAGGAAGTAAAAGTCGTAACAAGGTTTCCGTAGGTGAACCTGCGGAAGGATCATTACAGTGTGTTGTGTGTGTGTCTCTAGTAGATCACGCAAAAAAAACACGTCTGTTAAATATTTTAACTATCGAACTAAGCTGTCTATCGTAACTATACTGTTATATAATAAGTTCGTTTACGACAAAAAAGAAAGAACAATACAACAAACGTCGTGGTCGACGAGAGTGTGTGCTATGATAGCTATTAAAATCGAAAAAAAAAACGAGCGAACGATTTTAGGTCTTCGTCTTTAACGAATAGACAAAATAAATCTAGATCGCACGTTCGATAAGGGTGGTAGCAAAGCACGTACGAAACTGATCTCGTCCTCGATGAATTTGTCTTTCTGTCGAAAAAGACGCGATATTATATAACGAATAGTCGACCTAGACAACGAACGCATCTCGATGGCAAACCCCGTGTCTGTTCGTCATTCAGTTGGTTAATTAAGTTTAACTTTAACGTTTGGACGACGCCGGTTGTGCTAGTTGTCGTAGAGCGTGGTATAAATAAGTCTGGAGAGTTTCACGTTTCTCGTATACAACAGAAGTTGCTATATATATATATCGATCGAGACGTGATATTCCGAACGGATCGGCCTGCCATTTCTTTTTCGACACATATATATATATATAAATATGTATTAAAAAAGAAAATAAAATGGACGTGGTATACGATCGCAGTGGGTACCTAGACGTCGAAATTTGGAAATACTCGTTTCCTAATCCTTCGTCTTAAGGGCTCTTAAACTCCAATCGATTGATGGAGAAGTGCTCGATGGTTATTCAAAGATTTTCGCCCACCGTTACGGAAAGAGACGTGTTTTTCATATTAGGTACCGCGTACAAAAACATCTCTCCTACTTAGAGGGGTATACTTGTTTACACAAAAAAGAAGGAATAGATGTTAGCTACGTCTGTGTGCTTAAATATGAAACATAAAAAAAACACGTCCTCCAGACGAACAGTATGTATATAATCGAAAATATAGGCGCTCATCCAATGAGACAGCAGCACCCTTATTTACGAAATCACAAAACACACACCTCGCGTTTGTTCTAAAACTAAAAACGATAGAGGTGTAAGTGTTAAGTTCGTTCACGGGGTACTCGTCATTCTGTGACAATGATTGATTATGTTAATAAAATCATATCATATCATATTATAATTGGAAAGAAGCGTTTATAAACACAAACCTTTTAAATATTTAACGTTAGCGATAGTCGTTTTCTTAGTCACCGCGTTATTCGTACGCGGCAGACAGAGAAAAAGACACGCGCGTTTAACTAAATAAAAGATTACCCTAAACGGTGGATCACTTGGCTCGTGGGTCGATGAAGAACGCAGCTAATTGCGCGTCAACTTGTGAACTGCAGGACACATGAACATCGACATTTCGAACGCACATTGCGGTCCTCGGATTCTGTTCCCGGACCACTCCTGGCTGAGGGTCGTTTCGACTTTAAAGACTGCTCGGCTTCGGCGGTGATAAATTTTAACACCGTCGTCGCGTCAGAGCGACTTGGATGTTATACGCTTCTTGTATTTATATTTAAAAAAATATACAGGAGCGACATCTTAAAACGCGAGAGCGTTCCTACGTACACTAGTTGCCCCCCCTCGTAAAAAAGGTAAGGTGGTGGTGAACGTTAGAGGAAAGAAATTGTACGATCGCCGTCGACGTGTAAGCACAGTAGTGCGAAATCACCGAAACACAAGTTAAACGATCGTCGTGTCCGATATTTTCGTATGAAATAAAAATCCGGAAATCGACGTCTGATCGTGTTGTGCATAACGGTGATTTTATTCTAATCGCACTCTTGCATCGAAAACACTTCTTCGTGTTTATGCGATCGTCTTTATTTCATTTTATCGCTTAGCGACCTCAGAGCAGGTGAGACTACCCGCTGAATTTAAGCATATTACTAAGCGGAGGAAAAGAAACTAACTAGGATTCCCTCAGTAGCTGCGAGCGAACAGGGAAGAGCCCAGCACCGAATCCCGCGGCCGATACCGGGCGCCGGGAAATGTGGTGTTCGGGAGGGTCCATTATCCCGAGATCGTGCGGTGCGTCCAAGTCCTTCTTGAACGGGGCCACAGCCCATAGAGGGTGCCAGGCCCGTAGTGACCGCTGCCGATCGCGGGAGGATCTCTCCTCAGAGTCGGGTTGCTTGAGAGTGCAGCCCTAAGTGGGTGGTAAACTCCATCTAAGGCTAAATATGACCACGAGACCGATAGCGAACAAGTACCGTGAGGGAAAGTTGAAAAGCACTTTGAAGAGAGAGTTCAAGAGTACGTGAAACCGTTTAGGGGTAAACCTGAGAAACTCGAAAGGTCGAAGGGAGAAATTCATTCGCGTCTCGTTGTAGACACGAGGCTGTCGTGAGACGGAAAGCGTTCGCGCGTTTCCGCTCCTTCATCTTCGCGAATCTGTAGCGAACGCGTGCACTTTTCTCCTGGTAGGACGTCGCGATCCGTTGGGTGTCGGTCTACGGCTCGCGGTGGAGCCCGTTTGTCGTCTTTTAGACGTGTACGAACGGACCCGTGTGTCCCGGCTGACTCGCTCGACGGTATACGAAAGGTTTAAGGCCGCTCTCGGAGCGTTCGGCTCGTGGCAAGCGCGCCAGATGTGTTGGCGATCGGACCTAGTGCCGATCCTGACCTCCGGTGACTGTTAGCTGCGAAGTCCTCGAACAGACTTTAGACCGATCTGCGACGCTATAGCTTTGAGTACTTTCAGGACCCGTCTTGAAACACGGACCAAGGAGTCTAGCATGTGCGCGAGTCATTGGGAATTATTATACCTAAAGGCGCAATGAAAGTAAAGGTCTTCCTTGCGAAGACCGAGGGAAGACAGGCGGTTCACCCTTAAAAGTGACCGTCTCGCATTCCCGGGGCGTCTCGTTCTCATCGCGAGAAGAGGCGCACCAAGAGCGTACACGCTGGGACCCGAAAGATGGTGAACTATGCCTGGTCAGGACGAAGTCAGGGGAAACCCTGATGGAG
>JAUTXW010002422.1:2500-25000 GCA_030620095.1 Kuschelorhynchus macadamiae | reverse complement strand
TACATAGTTTCGGGCATCCGAAAATAATATATGTGAGGAAAAAAATATATCCTCTAATAATACGGGAAAACTAGTGTTTTCGATCGATTTGTAATGTTCATAATACCTTATTACCGAATTCCCGGGGCGCTACAAAAATGTTGAAAAATTTTCAACTTTTCGATCGTATACTTATACCTTCAAAATATGAAGGAATTTTTTTTTTCTACAATTTTTATGAAAATTCGTCATTATACTAACTCCATGGTGAAAATTTCGAAAAAAGCATTTAAAACGTTGTCACAATAATTCCGGAGGAGATATGACCTGATTTATTATTAGATTATACCAGTAAAAAACATGCATGGAAACGAAAATTGACAAACTAAAAATATTTCTACGATACATATGACAATCCAGAATGGTCTATTCTATTCCAAATTGGATGCTCTTTACGATGAACACTCACGGAAGACGCTAGGCACTTTAAATTTTGAGTTATTCGGGGAGAAAGTTGAAAAAAACAATTTTTTACAGGTTTTTTTTTATTCGAAGTGCGAAAAACGTACCAAGGAAGCGATTTTTCCGCGAATTAATATAAATCTGATGAAGAATTTCCTGCGGATTTCAAATCTGCCTCGAACAATCTCCTACGACCTTTAGTTTCCGAGTTATGAATTTTTTTCCGAACCCCTGCATAGTTTCGGGCATCCGAAAATAATTTATGTGAGGAAAAAAATATTTCCTCTAATAATACGGGAAAACTAGTCTTTTCGATCGATTTGTAATGTTCACAATACCTTATTACCGAATTCTCGGGGCGCTACAAAAATGTTGAAAAATTTCCAACTTTTCGATTGTATACTTATACCTTCAAAATTTGAAGGAATTTTTTTTTTCTTCAACTTTTATGAAAATTCGTCATTATACTAACTCCAAGGTGAAGATTTCGAAAAAAGCATTTAAAACGGTGTCAGAATAATTCCGGAGGAGATATGACTTGATTTATTATTAGATCATAATAGTAAAAAACATGCATGGAAACGAAAATTTACAAACTAAAAATATTTCTACGATAAATATGACAATCCAAAACGGTCTATTTTATTCAAAATTGAATGCTCTTTACGATGAACGCTCACGGAAGACGCTAGGTACTTTAAGCTTTGAGATATTCAGTGATAAAGTTTTAAAAAAAAAAATATATTTTTATAGATTTTTTACTCGGAAGTGCGAAAAACGTACCAAGGAGGCGGTTTTTCCGCGAGATAATATTAATCTGATGAAGAATTTCCCGCAGTTTTCAAATCTGCCCCGAACAGTCTCCTACGGCCTTTAGTTTCCGAGTTACGAATTTTTTTCCGATCGCCTGCATAGTTTCGGCCACCCGAATATAATATTTGTGAGGAAAAAAATATTTCCTGTAATACTACGGGAAAACTAGTGTTTTCGATCAATTTGTAATGTTCATAACACCTTATTACCGAATTCCCGAGTCGCTACAAAAATTTTGAAAAATTTTCAATTTTTCGATCGTGTACTTAATTGTTTTAACATTAACCACGAACATGAGCTAGGGGCTAAACGTGATCGGACAATTTTTTTTTTTACGTGGTCGGGCTTAGTTCGGCACCACTAAAAAAACATATTACGATCGACCCGATCCGAATCAAGATGGCGGCCCGGGTCGCCATTTTGTTTTTATTTTTCGTCTGATCGAAAAAAGTCAAGAGACAAGTTTTGTAGGAAATTAAAAAGTAAGTTCGGAACGATAATAAAAAATAAAATAAAACAATAAAAAAAAAAAAAAAAAATTAAAAAAGGGAAACTAAAAGTAAATCGAAAAATTTCAAGAGGTAAAAAAGTTTCTACGACTACTACGAGAAGTATTAGAAAAAATGATATTAAAAAGAAAGGCAAAAAAGTTTCTACGTTTCGAGAAGTATTTTTAAAAAAATTCAAAATAAACGTGAAATAATAATGAAATGAAACATAGAATTTTGTTTCTACCATTTTTATCAAAATTCATCATTAAACTAACTCGATAGTGTATGTAGATTTCGAAAAAAGCATTTAAAACTTCGTCAGAATAATTTCCGAGGAGATATGACCTGATTTATTATTAGACCATATGAGTAAAAAAACATGCATCAATGCAAAAATAGAAAAATTCAAAATATATATAGTATAGATATAAGAATCCGATAAAGTCTATTCTATTCAAAATTGAATGCTCTTTCCAGCGGATACTCACAGAAGACGTTAGGTGCTCTAACTTTTGAGGTATTCAGTGATAAAGTTAAATAAAAATACTTTTTTTTTACAAACGTTTAAAAAACGTACTAAGGAGGCAGTTTTTCCGCGAAATATTATTGGTCTGATGTAGAATTTTTCACAGATTCCGAATCTGCCCCGAACAACTTTTACGATCTATTGTTGTCGAGTTATGAATTTTTTTTCCGAACCTCTGCATAGAACGTATTCATTGTAGGGATGTAAAACATGCATCGAAACAAAAATCGAAAATTTAAAATTATTTTTCGGATAAATAGCAGAATTCAATAGGGTCTGTTCTATTCAGAATTAAATATTCTTTATAATGAGTAGCTAGGGAAGACGCTAGGTGCTCTAGATTTTTGTATATTCTATGATAGAATAGAAAACATTTTTTTTTTTTTTTTCGAATTTTTCTAATGGAGAATTTCCCGCAGATTTCATATTTAGCGCGAACAATGTCCTACGTTCTATATTTTGCAAGTCGTGAATTTGTTTTCGAACCTCTACATAGGTTTAACATCCAAATATAACATATATGTTGAAAAAAAAATATTTTCTCCAATAGTACGTGAAAACTAATGTTTCCGGTCAATTTGGAATGTTCATAATATCTTATAACCGAATTCGCTACAAAAATTTTGAAAAATTTTCAATTTTTCGAACAAAATTTTAAGAAATTTTTTTTTCTACCACATTTATCAAAATTCGGCGTTATATTAACTCCATGGTGAAGATTTCGAAAAAAGCATTTAAAACGTTGTCAGAATAATTCCGGAGGAGATATGACCTGATTTATTATTAGATCATACCAGTAAAAAACATGCATGGAAACGAAAATTTACAAACTAAAAATATTTCTACGATAAATATGACATTCCAAAATGGTCTATTTTATTCAAAATTTAATGCTCTTTACGATGAACACTCACGTAAGACGCTAGGTACTTTCAGTTTTCAGATATTCAGTGATAAAGTTTAAAAAAAAAAATGTTTTTATAGATTTTTTACTCGGAAGTGCGAGAAACGTACCTAGGAGGCGGTTTTTCCGCGAAATAATATTAATCTGATAAAGAATTTCCCGCAGATTTCAAATCTGCCTCGAACAATCTCCTACGGCCTTTAGTTTCCGAGTTACGAATTTTTTCCCGAACGCCTGCATAGTTTCGAGCACCCGAATATAATATATGTGAGAAAAAAAATATTTCCTATAATACTACGAGAAAACTAGTGTTTTCGGTCGATTTGTATTCATAACACCTTATTACCGAATTCCCGAGTCGCTACAAAAATTTTGAAAAATTTTCAACTTTTCGATCGTGTGACTTAATTGTTTTAACATTAACCACGGACATGAGCTAGGGGCTAAACGTGATCGGACAATTTTTTTTTTACGTGGTCGGGCTTAGTTCGGCACCACTAAGAAATCATATTACGATCGACCCGATCCGAATGAAGATGGTGGCCCAGGTCGCCATTTTGTTTTTTATTTTTCGTCTGATCGAAAAAAGTCAAGAGGCAAGTTTTGTAGGAAATTAAAAAGTAAGTTCAGAACGATAAAAAAAATTAAAATAAAACAATAAAAAACAAAAAAAAATAAAAAAAACGAAACGAAAAATAAATCGAAAAATTTCAAGAGGTAAAAAAGTTTCTACGACTACGAGAAGTATTAGAAAAAATTAAATTAAAAAGGAAAGGCAAAAAAGTTTCTACGTTTCGATAAGTATTTTTTAAAAAATTCAAAGTAAACGTGAAATAATAATGAATGAAACATTTTTCATCATGATTAAACTAACTCGATATTGTATGTAGATTTCGAAAAAAGCATTTAAAACTTCGTCAGAATAATTTCCGAGAAGATAAGACCTGATTTATTATTAGACCATATGAGTAAAGAACATGCATCAATGCAAAAATTGAAAAATTAAAAATATGTATAGTATAGATATTAAAATCCGATAAAGTCTATTCTATTCAAAATTGGATGCTCTTTACGATGAATACTCACGGAAGACGCTAGGTACTCTAAGTTTTGGGTTATTCGGTGATAAAGTTGAAAAAAAAAAAATTTTACAGATTTTTTTATTCGAAGTGCGAAAAACGTACCAAGGAAGCGGTTTTTCCGCGAATTAATATTAATCTGATGAAGAATTTCCCGCAGATTTCAAATCTGCCCCGAACAAACTCCTACGGCCTTTAGTTTCCGAGATATGAATTTTTTTCCGAACTCCTGCATAGTTTCGGGCACCCGAATATAATATGTGAGGAAAAAAATATTTCCTCTAATATTACGTGAAAACTAATATTTCCGATCAATTTCGAATGTTCATGATACCTTATTACCGAATTCCCGAGTCGCTACAAAAACTTTGAAAAATTTTCAACTTTTCGATCGTGTACTTATACCTTCAAAATTTGAAAGAATTTTTTTTTCCTACCACTTTAATCAAAATTGGTCATTATACTGACTCCATAGTGAAGATTTCGAAAAAAGCCTTTAAAAAATTAATTCCGGAGGAGATATGACCTGATTTATTATTAGATCATACCAGAAAAAACATATGGAAACAAAATTGACAAATAAAAATATTTCTACATACATATGACAATCCAGAATGGTCTATTCTATTCAGAATAAAATATTCTTTCCAATGAGAAGCCATAGAAGACGCTAGACGTTCTAGATTTTAATATATTCGATGATAAAGTCGAAAACATTTTTTTATTTTATTTTTTTCGAAGATATAAAGAAGTATTAAAAAGGGCGGTTTTTCCGCCAGATACAACTAGTCTAATGGAGAATTTTCCGGAGATTCCATATCTAGCACGAACAATTTCCTGCGATCTATGGTTTGCGAGTCATGAATTTTTATTCGAACCTCTGCATAGAACGCATTCACCGTGGGATTGAAAAAATATCAGTATCAACACAAAATCGAAAATTTAAAAATACTTCTGGGATGTATACAACAAACTAAGAGGATCTATTCTATTCAGAATTTAATGCTCATCGCAATGAGTACACACAGAAGACCTTAGGTGGTGCTCTGTATTTTAAGATAATAATATTTATAAAAAAATTTACAATTTTTTCTTTTTATTTCACAAGAAGTACTAATAAAGCGGTAGTTTTTTCGCGAGATATTAATAGTCTAATGGAGAATTTTTTGCAGATTCCATATCCAGCCTGAACAATCTACTAGGATCTATAGTTTGCGAGTTATTAATTTTTCTTCGAACGTTCGCATAGAGCCGCATCTTCACAATAGGGATGAAAATATTCATCAACAAAGAAATTAAAAATATTTCTAGGATAGATATAACAACCCAATGGGGGTCTATTTTATTCAAAATTAGATGCTTTTTCCAATGAGTATTCGAAAAAACTGCTGAAGTAAATGGTAGGTATGTCATTGATTTTATATAAAATTTGCCATTTTTATCATTTAAGATAGGTAAAATACACAAAAATGTCTTCTATAAATCAGGGATTTACCCATACCTACGAAGATGGTTGAACTAAAAATTGTGTAATACGGTTAAAACGTATCTTTCGAATACCGATAAGGTTAAATCAAAAGTTAATCAAATAGTTCCTTGCAGCTATTAGAATTAACAAAATAATAAAAATCCTATTTTTAATCTAATACCGTATATTTCAAAAATAGGAGAACTACGTACATATTTACATATATTTGGCAATATCTAAAGAGTCATAGCAGAAATAAAAGAATTTACACAACTTTCTTCGTGGCATTTTATGTCGAACAACTTGATGAATTAAGATAAAATTTGTAATCCTGAAAATGACCAATTTTTATTTTTTTTTTTAATGCCCTTTTTCTAATTATCGTCACGATTTATTTATTTCGTTTTATATTAGCACCTCACAAATTTTAGTATACAATGACGATCTGTAACTGAAATGCTAAATGTATTATTGAAATTCCTTTTTCTTAAAATTTGTGGTCCTGAAAAGGACCGATTTTTTTTTTTTTTCCATTAATCCTTGTCTAATTAAGGTACTTATTTAGTTTTGCTGTCGGTCTTTTTAGGCAAAAGAACAGCCTGAATATTTGGTAAAACTCCACCTTGTGCAATGGTAACTCCGGACAAAAGTTTGTTCAATTCTTCATCATTTCTGATAGCTAGCTGTAGATGTCTGGGAATAATACGGGTTTTTTTGTTATCTCTCGCTGCGTTTCCTGCCAATTCGAGAACTTCAGCAGCCAAATATTCCAACAGCTGCTAAATATACGGGAGCACCGGCACCTACCCTCTCTGCATAGTTTCCTTTACGAAGCAAACGATGAATACGCCCAACAGGAAACTGAAGACCGGCACGACTTGAACGGGATTTCGCTTTACCTTTAACTTTGCCACCTTTACCTCTTCCAGACATGGCTATTCTGTTTTTATGACTGGTCTGTTTGAAAATAAAGCGAACGTTATACGCGGAAGCACTTTATGGTTCTGATACGGTCTGTTTGAAAATAAAGCGAACGTTATACTCGGAAGCACTACAAACAATGATACGGTTTTTAAATTCGAAACTAATATATATTAGAGTCGAGAACCAATCAGAAAGCTTTGTTCACTTAACGTGCAGGGGGCGGGGCTTGTTAAGGGACTTGCTCGCCAGATAAATTAACTCGAATAATAGCGGCGCGGCGTTATTTATATTTCGATCGTTGACGTGAACGTTCCATATATATATATATTTTTCGTGTTTAACTCATCATGCCACCGAAGACCAGCGGCAAAGCAGCCAAAAAGGCCGGAAAAGCCCAGAAAAACATTTCCAAGAGCGACAAGAAAAAGAAGCGCAAGAGGAAAGAGAGCTACGCAATTTACATCTACAAAGTTTTGAAGCAAGTACACCCAGATACTGGAATTTCTAGCAAAGCTATGTCAATTATGAACTCATTTGTCAACGATATTGTCAACGATATTTTCGAGAGGATCGCTGCCGAAGCATCGCGTCTCGCTCACTATAACAAGAGATCTACTATAACAAGCAGAGAAATTCAGACGGCCGTTAGGTTGCTTTTACCCGGTGAATTAGCTAAGCACGCAGTTAGTGAAGGCACAAAGGCAGTCACAAAGTACACTAGCTCTAAATAAACATCAGTATACTTGTGTATACTAAAAAACGGCTCTTTTCAGGGCCACAACTATTAAAAAAAAGATAAATCGTAATTTTTACAATAACTAAACATTCTTACGGACCATTATTAATTTTGTAGTACGTGCTTTAATGCAATTATGCTAAAATGTATTTAGTTTTTTAAGTTAAATTTCCTTTTTTTTTTTTTTCTCCTAACAATAAAAGATCAAGTTATAATAAAAACTGACATTAAATACAAACGAATATACGATATTACTGTTCACTTTTCTTTTTTCCCTCTTCTAATACTAACAGATTACATTACAAGTTAAGCGATGAGAAAAATAGCAATAGAATCAAATACGCAATAGAAACAAATACGCGAGACTATTATACATTTTTAAATATATTACCATATTAGGTAACAAAATGAAACGAATGACGCCTCATATAACATTACCTACGGTACACTTCAAAACAAAAAAAAATATGTTTAAGTAACGTTTTCTTTTTTGTAATTTTTGTGGTTCTGAAAAGAACCGTTTTTTTTTTTTTTATATTAGTGCAGATGTAGTTGACTAAGCACGTTCTCCCCTAATTCTCCTAGCTAATTGGATATCTTTCGGCATGATAGTAACACGTTTAGCGTGAATGGCACATAGGTTGGTGTCCTCAAAAAGCCCAACCAAATAAGCCTCACTAGCTTCTTGAAGGGCCATTACCGCGGAACTCTGGAAACGTAAATCGGTTTTGAAATCCTGTGCGATTTCACGAACTAACCTCTGGAAGGGCAATTTTCTAATCAACAACTCTGTACTTTTTTGATATCGACGAATTTCACGAAGAGCTACAGTTCCGGGTCTGTAACGATGAGGTTTCTTTACTCCTCCAGTAGCTGGTGCACTTTTACGCGCCGCTTTGGTCGCCAATTGTTTCCTCGGAGCTTTACCTCCTGTAGATTTACGAGCAGTCTGCTTTGTACGAGCCATATTTTCAACACAAACACTGGACTCAAACGACACGAATGGTACGAAGTTTGCTGTGACAATGATGATCTGATCTACTCGATGCGCAGTTTTGATAGCTCCTGCCTCGTCGCCATTGGCCGAAATGAGACAAAAGGGGCGGGGTCTAAAAACTTAACAAAACCGGCGCAAATTCTTGCGAAAGCAGCAGTTGTCTGTAGTCTGTGTTCGTGCTAGTTACATATAGAAACGAAAAAATGACCGGCAGAGGAAAAGGAGGCAAAGGTCTAGGAAAAGGTGGCGCCAAACGTCATCGCAAAGTTCTTCGTGATAACATCCAAGGAATTACTAAACCAGCAATCAGAAGATTGGCCAGACGAGGAGGAGTTAAACGTATTTCCGGTTTAATTTATGAAGAAACTCGCGGTGTTTTAAAAGTGTTTTTGGAAAATGTCATCAGGGACGCAGTAACTTATACTGAACACGCCAAAAGGAAAACCGTCACCGCCATGGACGTGGTCTATGCCTTGAAACGCCAAGGACGTACCTTGTACGGATTTGGAGGTTGAATGAATACTTTAAAAGCCGAACAAAATGACATCGAAGAGGGAAAAAAAACGGTTCTTTTAAGAACCACAAATCAAATTTTCAAAAGATATATCGTTACTATACTTTTAAGTTTTATTGTACTTAATGCAGATACGTACATATAACTACGTTCGTAGTTCTTATTCCGTTTTTTACTTACTTCAGCTTGTTTTAAATTTAATCATTTTTTATTGCTCAGTGTAAGCTAGTAAAAATAATACTTACAATTAAAATTTATTAATGTTTTTACAATTTTCTTATAAGAACATGCAGGTACGTACACATAACTACATTCGTAGTTACGTTTTGTTTGGTTATTTATTTAAACTTGGTATGAATTTAATCAAATATTTTTTTATTATTCAGGGCTAGCGAGCAAAAATTATAATATCGAGAATTACAGATAATTTATATGCCCAGGATTTTTTTGGAAAGATCATCTTAACAGTTTACAAGTCAAATAAAAAAGAGGATAACCAAAACTATTTTTGTAAATAACGTTATTATAACTTAACGTGAAATGCATTGTATTAAAACAGTTTACGACCCAAATAAAAAAGAGGACTACCAAAACTATTTTTGTAAATAACGTTATTATAACTTAAAGTGAAATGCATTGTATTATAACACGGTTAAAATTATTGAATTAACACGGTTAAGAATAAAAGTATTTTCAATTTTAAACTAAAATGTTAGTTAAAAATTAATGCGGTCGTTTGCAGTCGATATATAAACAGCGTCTCGTTAGTTGTTACGTTCATAACTTTTTTTTTATGCTATGTAAGGGTCCGCGAATTAGGCATGTTAACGTTTATTTGACTGTTGGTCTCGAACGAGTTCTGTCCTAGTCACTAGTACGATTTTCACAATAATTAAGGAACTAAAGAAACGAAATCTTGCCCGTATTGTCGACGCAACATTCTTGGTAGGTGTAGTGACACCGTCCCAATTATTAATTTTTTATTTGGCTATGGAAAGAGATACGCGGTAGTTATAAAAAAAATTACGTAGAAAACACACTGTTCAAATTGCTGTTAAAAATTGAAGTCACCAACTTTCTTAATTTTCGAAAGATAAAACCTCAAAACAAAATTATTCTGGTGGAAAATCCGAAAGCCTCATCTTTGTGGGTTCATTTTCAACACTTATAGGAATATATTTACTTCAGTTTCTTTTTTAAAGTAAAACCTATAGTACTGAGGATAGAATCAAACACCTTCGAGTTATATATTTAAATAGTTTATAAGAAAAATAGTTAATTAAAGAGTCCTCGGCTAACAAGCTAAAGTTATAAACGAAGCCGGGCAAAGTGCAGCGTCGAGAGTGAACCGTTCAGTCCTCCGTCCGCCCGTTCGGATATACACATGTTGAAAATTTCGGCATCGTGTTATTTTATGTGTAGTAGTGATACGGAGCGGACGTACGACGTTGTCAGTAAATTTTCAGTTTTTCTTTTAAATATTCATACTTCCACGGAATTATAAAAATGGCCGACACCGAAGTTTTACCAGTCGCTACAACTCCACCTGCCAGTTCACCAGCTAAAAAGGATAAAAAGCCTAAGAATCCACGGGCCAAACCGACTCATCCTCCTACGTCGGAAATGGTTAACAACGCCATTAAAGGACTCAAAGAACGGGGTGGTTCTTCTTTACAAGCCATCAAGAAATACATCGCAGCTAACTACAAGGTAGATGCCGAGAAAGTCGCACCTTTTATCAAAAAATATCTGAAATCAGCGGTTACTACAGGAGTTCTTGTGCAGACAAAAGGAAAGGGGGCATCAGGGTCGTTCAAACTACCGGCTTCTGGATCGGCAGCTTCGAAACAAGGTTCAGGCGACAAAAAGAAATCTCCAACTAAGACGAAGAGATCTCCTTTAAAGAAAACAGAGCCAAAAGCATCCAAGAAGACGTCTCCTAAAACTAAAAAGTCTATTGGAGAAAAAAAAGTAGTCAAGAAAATTGCAGGCGATAAAAAACCAAAAACCATCCGGATCATCTGTCGTAAGCACTGGGGCTGCTACATCGAAAGCTAAGTCTCCGTCTAAAGCAAAGAAATCTAACAAAGCCGGACCTACAAAGAAGCCTAAAGCACCCAAACCTAAAACTGCGAAATCTCCCGCTGCTTCCAAGGCCAAAAAGGCAGCTTCTCCCAAGAAGAAGAAGTAAATTTGTTTTTTATTAAACAAATTCTGACGATGCATGTTTTTGCACATGTATAACGAAAATCGGTTCTTTTCAGAACCACAAATTTTTAAAGAAAAAAAAATCGTTTATGCAATAATCTAAAATATTAATTCCTATTTCCGAACAAGATAGGCTATTGTTTTTATAATAAAATAATTATTAGGTATCTTTTTGAATCTGGGTCGTGTTTAAAATTAGTCCAAGAAAATAAGACTAGAACTGCTATTAAACACCCTGAAAAGCCGCCGCCGTCAATTTCTGACAAAATATAAAAAAAATTATTAGGTAAATTTGATTTCTATGTCCCGCATATAAAAGTTTGCATTAAAAAACAAATATTTTTCGTAGGATTGAAAATAATCTGTAAGTAGTAATATATTGGGTTTTTTTTTCCTAGGTACCGAAAAAAAAATAGTGAAATTTTAGACGTAGTTTTAGGAAAGAAAATTCAAAAAATATTCAAACAGAAAATCGCATTTTATAGTATCCAGGCATATATAATAAACTGTGAAGCATATAACAGTGACCGAGCAACCTATGTTATATAAAAAAAAACAAGTTACACTCGTATCGTCGATATTGAAATTTCTTTTACTTTCAATTCGTGGTCCTAAAAAGGACCGTTTTTTTTTTTATCGTAAAATTGAGACCATGTCACGACTTTGTTCTTATTTGGTTTTGCTGTCGGTCTTTTTGGGCAAGAGAACAGCCTGGATGTTTGGTAAAACTCCACCTTGGGCTATGGTAACACCAGATAGGAGCTTGTTTAGTTCTTCGTCGTTTCTGATGGCCAATTGCAAATGTCTGGGGATAATACGTGTCTTTTTGTTGTCTCTTGCAGCATTGCCAGCCAATTCTAAAACTTCGGCAGCCAAATATTCCATTACAGCTGCTAAATATACAGGAGCACCGGCACCTACTCTTTCTGCATAGTTTCCTTTACGAAGCAAACGATGAATACGCCCAACGGGAAACTGAAGACCGGCACGACTTGAACGGGACTTCGCTTTACCTTTAACTTTGCCACCTTTACCTCTTCCAGACATGGCTATTCTATTTTTATGACTGGTCTGTTTGAAAATAAAGCGAACGTTATACTCGGAAGCACTACGAACAATGATACGGTTTTTAAATTCGAAACTAATATATATTAGAGTCGAGAACCAATCAGAAAGCTTTGTTCACTTAACGTGCAGGGGGCGGGGCTTGTTAAGGGACTTGCTCGCCAGATAAATTAACTCGAATAATAGCTGCGCGGCGTTATTTATATTTCGATCGTTGACGTGAACGTTCCATATATATATATTTTTCGTGTTTAACTCATCATGCCACCGAAGACCAGCGGCAAAGCAGCCAAAAAGGCCGGAAAAGCCCAGAAAAACATTTCCAAAAGCGACAAGAAAAAGAAGCGCAAGAGGAAAGAGAGCTACGCAATTTACATCTACAAAGTTTTAAAGCAAGTACACCCAGATACTGGAATTTCCAGCAAAGCTATGTCAATTATGAACTCATTTGTCAACGATATTTTTGAGAGAATCGCCGCTGAAGCATCTCGTTTAGCTCATTACAATAAGAGATCTACAATAACTAGCAGGGAAATTCAGACTGCTGTTCGTCTTTTATTACCAGGAGAATTGGCGAAGCACGCAGTGAGTGAGGGCACCAAAGCCGTTACAAAATATACTAGCTCCAAATAAATCTTCTCTAAAGTAGAAAAATAAGATAAAAAAAACGGTCCTTTTCAGGACCACCAATTATATAAAGAAGAAATCTTTGTTAATGATGTAATTTCGTTTTGAATTTGAAAATTTGCATCTAAAATGTTTTCTAGCAAGGAATAAATAAATTCGTAGAGCATTGTGTTGTGCATGTAGAAAAACAAACATGTTCTAATACTATTAGATAAACTTTTTCTCATGAAAAATGTTAAGTATGTAGCATATTTTACGAATTAAATCTATTTTAACGGGTACTTCTTTGCCGAGTAAAAAAAATAATAATTGTGTTTGTAACTATTAAAAACTAATTGTATTTCGTTCTGAAAAGCAGGACCGATGAAAATATATTGAGTTTTATTTACTTTCGGTGCCTGAAAATACTTTACTTAAAAAAAAAAAACGGCTCTTTTCAGAGCCACGAAATGAAAAAGAAGGATAAATTGTTTAGTTACCGCTAAATATAATATTTATTGTACCTCTTATTTCGAAATATTTCTCTAATAATTGGTACAGAAGCATTCGCTTTCTAAGTGTGGTATAAGAATAACCATTCAACTAATGCACAAAAGCGTTCAATAGACAGCTATCATCATTAATCTATAAGGCAGTCTGCTAAAACAATATATTTCTACACCAACAGAATTAATCAGTATCAGGCGGTATGGTGCAGAAAAAAAATAAAAGTTGTTTTAATAATTATTGTTGTGTTATTTATTTCTCCATTAGTTAGTAAGCATTATATATACCATTCTACGATATACGTTTATTTGCAGTTAACGATTTTTTTTTTTAATTTTTGGTTCTAAAAAGAACCGTTTTTTAGTAGATATCTAGTGGATAATTTAAGCACGTTCTCCCCTAATTCTTCTAGCCAATTGAATATCTTTCGGCATTATGGTTACACGTTTAGCGTGAATAGCGCAAAGGTTTGTGTCCTCAAAAAGTCCAACCAAATAAGCCTCACTAGCTTCTTGAAGGGCCATTACTGCTGAACTCTGGAAACGCAAATCGGTTTTGAAATCCTGTGCGATTTCACGAACTAATCGCTGAAAGGGCAATTTCCTGATCAACAGTTCAGTACTTTTTTGATAACGGCGAATTTCACGAAGAGCTACAGTTCCAGGTCTATAACGATGTGGTTTTTTTACTCCTCCAGTGGCTGGTGCACTTTTACGTGCTGCTTTGGTCGCCAATTGCTTCCTTGGTGCCTTCCCTCCTGTAGATTTACGCGCGGTTTGCTTTGTACGGGCCATATTAAGAAAACAAAACACAAATTAATTAACACGAGCAGTTCAAAGTTATTTGCGAAAATGATAGTTCTATCTACTCGATGCCCAGTTTTGTTAGGTCCCGCCCTCTTGCTATTGGTCCGTAAGAGACACAGGGGGCGGGGCCTAAAAACTTAACAAAACTAGCACCGATTCTAATCCGAGCATCAGTGTTTACGTAAGTTAACTTGAATAACGACAAAATGACCGGTAGAGGCAAAGGAGGCAAAGGTCTGGGAAAAGGTGGCGCCAAACGTCATCGCAAAGTTCTTCGTGACAATATCCAAGGAATTACTAAACCAGCAATCAGAAGATTGGCCAGACGGGGAGGAGTTAAGCGTATCTCCGGTTTGATTTATGAAGAAACTCGAGGTGTGTTAAAAGTGTTTTTGGAAAACGTAATCAGAGACGCAGTAACTTACACTGAACACGCAAAGAGGAAAACCGTCACCGCCATGGATGTCGTCTATGCTTTAAAACGTCAAGGACGTACTTTGTATGGTTTTGGAGGTTAAAGAATTTGGAACTAAGGAATAAGAATACTCACTCACAAAAAAAAAACGGTTCTTCTGAGAACCACAAATATTTTTTGAAAGATTTACCGTTACGACAATGAATAATAATATATTTATTCTGTTTTGTTAGTTTTTGATTACTTCCAATTTTTCCAACCAACTTGTATATTGAGCATTATGAATAAAAGTTAAATAAATAGTTTTTTTTTTTCTAAAATGTACTAGCAAATACATAACTTTTAATGAATAAAATTTGTAGTGATTGGTTGACCTACGTAGCGGTTGCTTCTTACTCAAAAAAATTCTTAAAGTAAAAGATTTTATCAATTATTTTAGCATTTCTTCAGAATCGTACTAAAAAAGTAGAAATTGCTTGTTCTACATAAGTCATCGTTTAAAAATCTTCAAGTTTACTCTGCTCCATGCTTACACTTGTTTCGAGCAGTTCTAATATGGTATTCGTCGTGTTTGCATGTCTTAAAAATTGCGCAATTTCTTGAAATTCACAAAGAACGAAAATTTTAAAAATCGTCACGAGTGCCTTGAGACGTATTTTCTGAAAACTAGTGGAGAAAAGTATAGATTGTCAGTGGCCAGACAAGTGCAGTGCATGATTACAGAATTTTAAAAAATATGTATTATTAGAGGATGACGGCTACGCTACAGCACCATAGCTTATGATATAGAAATCCAGCGACATCTGCTCAAAATAGTATTATAATATTTTTTGCAAAGAGCTTGTAATATAAAGTGCAAAGTAGTAAAATAGAAAAATTGTTATGTTGTTCTGCGTAATATTGCAAAATGGCTAGATGTCAATTTCAATGTAGAAGTATATAAAATTATAAAAGCAAAACAAATTCCACAAATTTCCAATTGGCGAGACAAAAAAAAAAACGAACATAAATTACAACGCAAAATATGTTTTTGTATCAGTCTCGGTTATATTTTCGTTTCCCAACATTGTTTGTTATTTCTTGTTGCTGCATTCGTATCAACTTCAGATGTTGCAACAATACTAAACGATACAATTTTGCTATTGACAGTTTTTTTAATTTCAGCTGTCTGTAGTAAAGTATTTGAAATTTCAGTAATTTTTTTATTGAGCTTCACATACTATAGCGGGCTTTCCAAAGGTTTGGTCGGCTGTTGATGCTCAACAGTACTTAACATGTCATATAAAAATGAAATATTTTTGTGTTTGTGTAAACAAAAATACATTATAAAATTAGTATAAATAAAGACTAGAATTATATGAAATCGGTTTTAATTTAAAATTTTTCATTACAACTTATTGCAGGATTATTCGTAATAAAATTATTATTTAGATCTATATATTTCACCAAAACTTTGAAAAACACGAAAAAAAGCCATTTTGTGATAATATAGTGGCGCACGACATACGAGAAAATTGTATAATTCATTATCACTATACTGATCATTGTCTGTCTGCAGATTTTATCTTACTGACTGTTTTTCACAAAAATTAAACTAGCGTGAAATGAAATTCCAGGCAAGTTTGTTCAAATCAAAACTAACAGTTATTTAAACGATACCGAAAAGCAAGCAATGGCTTACTATTTTTATTTATACAAAAACTGAGAAATTGCTTTTTCAGCTTTTGCTAGTAAGAAATTGGTGGTACGAACTGCTTAATTTTTATTCATCTCTCGTTGGTTTATAGTCGTAAAAAGATGATGTTATGAACATCTTTAAATAATAAAATCATTTCAAAATAAAATACGAACCCTTACTATTCTTACTTTTACGTGCCTTTACTATTTTAACTTTTACGTGCCTATACTATTTTAATTTTTACGTGCCTTTACTATTTTAATTTTTACGTGCCTTTACTATTTTTATTTTTACGTGCCTTTACTATTTGTTTTTACGTACCTTTACTATTCGTACTTTTACGAACCCCTACTATTCGCATTTTACGATCCCCTACTATGCCTATTTTTACGAACCCTTACTATTCGTATTTTTACGAACCCCAACTTTTCGCATTTTTATGAACCCCTACTATGCCTATTTTTACGCACCCTTACTATTCGAATTTTTACGAACCCCTACTATTCGCATTTTTATTAACCACTATTATGCCTATTTTTACGAACCCCAACTTTTCGCATTTTTATGAACCCCTACTATGCCTATTTTTACGCACCCTTACTATTCGAATTTTTACGAACCCCTACTATTCGCATTTTTATGAACCCCTACTATGCCTATTTTTACGAACCCCTACATTTATTTTATGGACCCCAACTATGTCTAACTTTATGAACCCTAACTATTCCTATTACATGCCCTTACTTTACTACTGATTATTTTTTAGAAATTTTTTCAAAGTCCAAATACCGAACCCTTACTATTTTTATTTTTACGTGTTTTTATTTTTTTTTACGAACCCCTACTATTTGTATTTTATAAATCCTAACTATTCCTATCACATGCCCTTACTTTACTATTGATAATTTTTTTTAAATTTCAAGTACGTGCATTTACTATTTCTATTTTTATAAATCGTTAATATTTTTATTTTTAAAGGTCATATACGAGCTTATATTTTTATTTTTTATTAAGTTCAAAGTAATTTTTAGGTTTCGGGTCAAATACTCAATTACGCATTTATAGTAATAAAAGGACAACTTTATGGTCGTTACAAGATCAGTTCAAATAAAATCAATAAAATGCGAGCTCTTACTATTTCTAAAAATTCAAAATCATTCTTAGTATTTTGTGTCAAATATTGGATTATAAAGTACCCTTTCAATGAAAGTATCATACGTACGAACGATACGTTATAAATATATTGTTTTACGTGACTCCGGTCGAATGGACGGCACCGTTCGGTTGCCGTTATATGTGAAGAGACGGTTGTCGAGCAGATCTAGCCGACACGAGTTTCTTCCGCCGGGATGGTGTGTCTGTTTGAAGGAAAACAACGCTGGTAAATTTCGTTTTTGCATATATTTGATGACTAACCATTTTTTGTTTCGTAATAAAATTTAGGACCGCGATTGGTGCTGTTACTACTCACTCAAAGAGGTAAACTTATGCACTGACGTGTGTTACTAAAATTTTATAATACGGAAATGATATGGAGTTGGTCGTTATATTAAAATCGAAGTATAACAGCGATTTTTGTGATAACAGGTTAAAACATATCTATCTCTCTTAAGTCTCATATATTCGAAAGGACCGAGACAAACTTTTCACTGCGATACTATGGATTCGGTGAGCGTTCCAGACGTTACGATCCAAACGTAGTTACACAAAAAAGCGTGTTCAGTAAGAACTCTTTCATAAAATATGCGATAACTCTCTTCAGTCCGAGCGAGAATATTTTAAACAAAACGAATCTTAATTCCCGTGTCGCTTTCAATCTAGCGAAGGGTCGAGAGAATGTTTGAAATTATGCATCGGTCGACGTTTTATATGCGAACGAACAATGCTGCTAATAGAAGCGACGATGTATGTTTTGTTATACAGCGACGCTAATTGTAGTTAATGAAACGTTTGCAAAGTCGAATCCGATTTTATGTATTCGTACGAGCGTGGGATGTAACCGATTTACTTGTGCGGAGATATACTAACGTAATTATTTCTGCCGTTGTCATTACTTCTCGTCGCAGAGAATCGTACGATACCACATTTTTATATCGAGTTTGCACGGACAAACACGAGTTTTAACAGCGTGGCGTCTTGTTCGGTTTTTCCGTCAACTGGATGCACAGACACGCACATTGACTCGCGTCCGTCTCCGATATATAAAACGTTTTACGTTTTATATCTGGGACTGTGTCGTGTTCTACGACGACGACGACGACGAATGCTGTGTGCTCTGTTGCCTATACGGCGATACACGCGCGCACACACACACTACTCGTCGTATAGTAAGTAACACGACAACGGAAGCAGCTCCCTGGTTGATCCTGCCAGTAGTCATATGCTTGTCTCAAAGATTAAGCCATGCATGTCTCAGTACAAGCCATATTAAGGTGAAACCGCGAAAGGCTCATTAAATCAGTTATGGTTCCTTAGATCGTTAACAGTTACTTGGATAACTGTGGTAATTCTAGAGCTAATACATGCAAACAGAGCTCCGACCGGAGACGGAAGGAGTGCTTTTATTAGATCAAAACCAATCGGTGGCGGGCTTGCTCGTCATCGTACAACTTGGTGACTCTGAATAACTTTACGCTGATCGCACAGTCATCGCACTGGCGACGCATCTTTCAAATGTCTGCCTTATCAACTGTCGATGGTAGGTTCTGCGCCTACCATGGTTGTAACGGGTAACGGGGAATCAGGGTTCGATTCCGGAGAGGGAGCCTGAGAAACGGCTACCACATCCAAGGAAGGCAGCAGGCGCGCAAATTACCCACTCCCGGCACGGGGAGGTAGTGACGAAAAATAACGATACGGGACTCATCCGAGGCCCCGTAATCGGAATGAGTACACTCTAAACCCTTTAACGAGGATCAATTGGAGGGCAAGTCTGGTGCCAGCAGCCGCGGTAATTCCAGCTCCAATAGCGTATATTATTAAAGTTGTTGGGTTAAAAAGCTCGTAGTCGAATTTGTGTCTCGCGCCGCCGGTTCATCGTCCGCGGTGTTAACTGGCGTGTTGCGAGACGTCCTGCCGGTGGGCTTAGCCTTTCGGGGCGGCCCAACTCAATCCTGCCGCGGTGCTCTTCATTGAGTGTCGAGGTAGGCCGGCACGTTTACTTTGAACAAATTAGAGTGCTTAAAGCAGGCTAAAACTTCGCCTGAATACTGTGTGCATGGAATAATGGAATAGGACCTCGGTTCTATTTTGTTGGTTTTCGGAACCCCGAGGTAATGATTAATAGGAACGGATGGGGGCATTCGTATTGCGACGTTAGAGGTGAAATTCTTGGATCGTCGCAAGACGGACAGAAGCGAAAGCATTTGCCAAAAACGCTTTCATTGATCAAGAACGAAAGTTAGAGGTTCGAAGGCGATCAGATACCGCCCTAGTTCTAACCATAAACGATGCCAGCTGGCGATCCGTCGACGTTCCTCCGATGACTCTCAGGCAGCTTCCGGGAAACCAAAGCTTTTGGGTTCCGGGGGAAGTATGGTTGCAAAGCTGAAACTTAAAGGAATTGACGGAAGGGCACCACCAGGAGTGGAGCCTGCGGCTTAATTTGACTCAACACGGGAAACCTCACCAGGCCCGGACACCGGAAGGATTGACAGATTGAGAGCTCTTTCTTGATTCGGTGGGTGGTGGTGCATGGCCGTTCTTAGTTGGTGGAGCGATTTGTCTGGTTAATTCCGATAACGAACGAGACTCTAGCCTGCTAACTAGGCGTATTTTGACATCCTAAAGGCCCGTCGACTTGGGGTTTACTCCTTGTCGTGCGTGGTTTTTACTGTCGGCGTACAAACAATTCTTCTTAGAGGGACAGGCGGCTTCTAGCCGCACGAGATTGAGCAATAACAGGTCTGTGATGCCCTTAGATGTTCTGGGCCGCACGCGCGCTACACTGAAGGAATCAGCGTGTCCTCCCTGGCCGAGTGGCCCGGGTAACCCGCTGAACCTCCTTCGTGCTAGGGATTGGGGCTTGCAATTGTTCCCCATGAACGAGGAATTCCCAGTAAGCGCGAGTCATAAGCTCGCGTTGATTACGTCCCTGCCCTTTGTACACACCGCCCGTCGCTACTACCGATTGAATGATTTAGTGAGGTCTTCGGACCGATGCGCGATGGCGTTTCGGCGTCGTCGATGTGTCTGGGAAGATGACCAAACTTGATCATTTAGAGGAAGTAAAAGTCGTAACAAGGTTTCCGTAGGTGAACCTGCGGAAGGATCATTACAGTGTGTTGTGTGTGTGTCTCTAGTAGATCACGCAAAAAAAACACGTCTGTTAAATATTTTAACTATCGAACTAAGCTGTCTATCGTAACTATACTGTTATATAATAAGTTCGTTTACGACAAAAAAGAAAGAACAATACAACAAACGTCGTGGTCGACGAGAGTGTGTGCTATGATAGCTATTAAAATCGAAAAAAAAACGAGCGAACGATTTTAGGTCTTCGTCTTTAACGAATAGACAAAATAAATCTAGATCGCACGTTCGATAAGGGTGGTAGCAAAGCACGTACGAAACTGATCTCGTCCTCGATGAATTTGTCTTTCTGTCGAAAAAGACGCGATATTATATAACGAATAGTCGACCTAGACAACGAACGCATCTCGATGGCAAACCCCGTGTCTGTTCGTCATTCAGTTGGTTAATTAAGTTTAACTTTAACGTTTGGACGACGCCGGTTGTGCTAGTTGTCGTAGAGCGTGCGTCTTAAGGGCTCTTAAACTCCAATCGATTGATGGAGAAGTGCTCGATGGTTATTCAAAGATTTTCGCCCACCGTTACGGAAAGAGACGTGTTTTTCATATTAGGTACCGAGTACAAAAACATCTCTCCTACTTAGAGGGGTATACTTGTTTACACAAAAAAGAAGGAATAGATGTTAGCTACGTCTGTGTGCTTAAATATGAAACATAAAAAAAACACGTCCTCCAGACGAACAGTATGTATATAATCGAAAATATAGGCGCTCATCCAATGAGACAGCAGCACCCTTATTTACGAAATCACAAAACACACACCTCGCGTTTGTTCTAAAACTAAAAACGATAGAGGTGTAAGTGTTAAGTTCGTTCACGGGGTACTCGTCATTCTGTGACAATGATTGATTATGTTAATAAAATCATATCATATCATATTATAATTGGAAAGAAGCGTTTATAAACACAAACCTTTTAAATATTTAACGTTAGCGATAGTCGTTTTCTTAGTCACCGCGTTATTCGTACGCGGCAGACAGAGAAAAAGACACGCGCGTTTAACTAAATAAAAGATTACCCTAAACGGTGGATCACTTGGCTCGTGGGTCGATGAAGAACGCAGCTAATTGCGCGTCAACTTGTGAACTGCAGGACACATGAACATCGACATTTCGAACGCACATTGCGGTCCTCGGATTCTGTTCCCGGACCACTCCTGGCTGAGGGTCGTTTCGACTTTAAAGACTGCTCGGCTTCGGCGGTGATAAATTTTAACACCGTCGTCGCGTCAGAGCGACTTGGATGTTATACGCTTCTTGTATTTATATTTAAAAAAATATACAGGAGCGACATCTTAAAACGCGAGAGCGTTCCTACGTACACTAGTTGCCCCCCCTCGTAAAAAAGGTAAGGTGGTGGTGAACGTTAGAGGAAAGAAATTGTACGATCGCCGTCGACGTGTAAGCACAGTAGTGCGAAATCACCGAAACACAAGTTAAACGATCGTCGTGTCCGATATTTTCGTATGAAATAAAAATCCGGAAATCGACGTCTGATCGTGTTGTGCATAACGGTGATTTTATTCTAATCGCACTCTTGCATCGAAAACACTTCTTCGTGTTTATGCGATCGTCTTTATTTCATTTTATCGCTTAGCGACCTCAGAGCAGGTGAGACTACCCGCTGAATTTAAGCATATTACTAAGCGGAGGAAAAGAAACTAACTAGGATTCCCTCAGTAGCTGCGAGCGAACAGGGAAGAGCCCAGCACCGAATCCCGCGGCCGATACCGGGCGCCGGGAAATGTGGTGTTCGGGAGGGTCCATTATCCCGAGATCGTGCGGTGCGTCCAAGTCCTTCTTGAACGGGGCCACAGCCCATAGAGGGTGCCAGGCCCGTAGTGACCGCTGCCGATCGCGGGAGGATCTCTCCTCAGAGTCGGGTTGCTTGAGAGTGCAGCCCTAAGTGGGTGGTAAACTCCATCTAAGGCTAAATATGACCACGAGACCGATAGCGAACAAGTACCGTGAGGGAAAGTTGAAAAGCACTTTGAAGAGAGAGTTCAAGAGTAC
>JAUTXW010002421.1:0-43475 GCA_030620095.1 Kuschelorhynchus macadamiae | reverse complement strand
TTTCGACAAATAAATTAACGAGAGTCACTAAAATATGAAAATTAACTCTGAAAATATACGGAGCATTAACGAGAAAGATGTCGACGAAGCATAATTTTCCCGAGCTGGCAGAGCCGCTCCCCGTGCCATAAATTGACTAAAAGTAAAACAATTGCGACACAAACAAGCAATTTTCCTGTCCAATTTGTGACGCAGTTTCCGCGTTGATTGTCGCACTACGACCGCCGTTGATTTTACCCCACTTTTCGGTATTAATGAAATTGATGGTCGACGATGGGGGAGCGATAAAGCCGCCCTTGGTGGTTTTTCTCGCAGCAGCTGTTGCAGTATTAATGTTAATTTCTGCTGTTTAATCATGGCAAATAAGCGCCACGGAAGGGGCTTTAAAAATGATTGTGGATGATTCAAGTTCACGAAAAATGGTTTTGACTTAATGACTGCAATAAAAAGTACCTGCGTCTATCCAATTGTGCATACAAGAGCTTGGCAACAAACAAACAAAAATAGTTGAGAGGGCCGGATTTTAATAACTTCTGGGTATAAAAATATCTAAATTTTCTCCTGTTGTAGATGTAAAATGAATATTCCACTCATGTACAAATTTTCCCTAAGACTGGTGGTGTTTTCGAAAATTATAGGCTAAATACCACGTCGTCTAGGAAACATGGTGTTTCCACTTACCTGGTTAGGTGTGGTTACATACCTAACCAAAAAATGAAATCTTGACAATATGAAACCTCTGGAGACAGTTTGTCATTCTGCGATGAAAAAAGCTATACGTTTGACCAAGATACTCCAGTATCCCATCTATATATGATTTTGATAATCTGGCCCTACTATATGCGTAAAATTTACGTGGAGGAATATATAGTAGGCTCTGTAAAAATTATTTGGAATGTGACGGCGAAATTAATGATGGAAAGGTATTTCAATGAATACAAAATTAAAATAAATCCCTTCGAGCTGATCGAATTCAAATCTGCCCGAGACGCAAAAAATGCCAAAAGGAGACATTTGCAAGGTATTGAAGGCAAACGCAGAAAATCGGCCGTTTTCCAACATACAATGAATTAAAAAATCTAATCGAAGCTTGTGATGAATCAACTCCAGAGGTTTTACAAGAGAAGTGTTTTTTCTGTTGTCCTATGAATTAACCTGGAGAGGAGGAGAAGGTGCAAGAGCCGAAAAAACAGGAAGAATTCAATACAACCCTGTTTTTTCTAAAACATGTCAAGGTGGTGGCCGAAAACTTGCCGAGTCGAATTGGTTGGTGAGGAGAACGAGAGAAGTCCCAGCTTTGCCAGTAAGAATTTATAAAAAATTACAAGATAAAGGAAAAGTATCTCCAACACTCGACTATTTTTGACGCCAAACCCCCATTGGAAAATTTCCTAAAAACGGTTCTTCAAAAACAGCCCAGAGGCAGAATGAATATTTCAACTTGGACAAAAAAACAAGCACAGAAATCAGGCCTCAATACCATAAAAAAATGTACCAACCATTCCCTCAGAGCTACTGCCGTGTCCAAGCTCGCCAAAAGCGGAGTGTCGGAGCAAAACTTGATAAAAATTACAGGTCATTCAAATGCGAAATCGCTATCAAGTTATTTGCAAATGGATCGAGGATGTCCACAAAAAATTATTGAAAAAAATGAGGGAACCTGGAAAAGAACCACCTCAACAGCACGTGCATCCAGCCCCTGTAGCAGCATCACCCAGCACAAGTTCAATTGGTGGTCTGACGGCATATTCTACGTCGTCGCAAAATAACAATGTGGTTAATAATTATCAGAACTGTACCTTTTATTATACAATCAATAATTAAAATTGAATATTTAGATTTATATTAAGTACTTTTCAATATTTAGACAAATAATTTTTGTTAGTATATTATTATTCAATTTGTGTTCAATTTGTTACAAAATTCAAATTTCTGAACTTGAAATAGGTATGTATTTAATATTCAGTTAATAAGGCTTAGATTCCCTGTATTTGATTCGTGGAACATTCCTTCTAAATACCATTCGTGCTTAAAAATTAACCAGATAATTTTCCACTCATGCGGTTTTCTCTACAAATTATAAGAAGACAAATTTTGTATTCAGCTGTATCAAAAGTATTACATACTATTTTTTTTTTCAAAAATTATTAAAAAACCCGCATAACAGATAGAAGTAATTTCTCATCTAAATTTATAATTCTTTAATACCCTAAAATATTTGAAAATTCATCCCATTTAAGAAATAGAATGGATTGGGATTGGATCGTGTCAAAATGGAATCACTTTCCGACGTTTCGTCTTCGATTGCACGAGGCATCTTCAGGGATCTGTGCTTCACGAGATCGGAATACTGAATGAGCTCGGAGAGACCTAAGTACTCGTGTAAACGATCGGTTTCCACGGATGATATAGACTGAAGCCCGGTATCTCTATCAAAATTGTTAGAATGCTTATACATTTCAAAAGATTCTCTAATTTTCCGTTTATAGAATACCGAAACCGATGCAAGAACTTTTATGACATGTCCAGTGGAATGCTGGTGTTCAGATACAGCAGATTGTATAATTTGTTTCTTTTTCATACGTCGTTCATGTTCCTTAAGACACGTCGATATGGATCGTCCAGTTTCACCAATATAGACATCACCACAGGAACAAGGAATTGTATATACTCCTTTCGTTTGGAAAGTAATAATGTCCTTTGGTGATTGTACGTATGTTGGACCGGCGAAGTAACCTTGCAATGGTATCTGGGGTTCCATGTATACATGACAGAACTACACTTCCTACTGGTAATTCCTTATTGATATCATTTTGTGGAGTAAAATTATTATACTTTCTAATTGAGCGTCTAATATACTCAGTGTAATATCCATTCCCTACTTAAAAAACTTGAGTCAGTTTCTCTATTTCCGATTGTAAAGAATGTTGTCACAAATCGCGAGGGCTCTGTAAACCAAAGAGTAAATAACTGATTTTGTGCCGGATGATAATGGGAATTTGCATTTAGGTACCTGTTCGTATGCGTTGGTTTTTACATACGGAATGTCCTAAGGAACCATCCCCTTTCCTTTGTACAAGTACAGCTAGAAAGGGAACTGTGCCTTCTGATTCAATTGCCATTGTAAATTTTATATTAGCAAGTTGTAGATTTAGATTTGAACCATCATTTTGGCTTTAATGAAAACGACTCTAAGGCTTCCTTCTCAAAACCTTCCATGCAGATATTGGCTACCACTGGTGACAGCGGAGAACCCATAGCTGCTCCTGAGATTCGTTTATAAAAAAATCCTTGAAAAACAAAATATGTTGATGTAAAACATGCTTCAATCAGATCTAAAAGTGAGTTGTCAATATTATGATGGTGAAATAGGTCTGATATTATGGAAACTGAATCATTTGTAGGCACATTCGTATATAGCGATTCTACATTGAAACTTGATATCTTTGATTGATTTTTTAATTTTTCTACAAAATGCGTAGAATTTCTAATAGACGAATGTGTTTTTCCTGTAAAATTACTTAGAATATTTGAGAGATATTTTGCAATTTTGTAAGTAGGAGATCCCATTGCTCTGACGATGGGTCGAAGTGGTACATTAACCTTATGTATTTTAAGTAGTTCGTAAAACCGCGGGATTCCTGAGCTGCGTGGTCTAAATATCTTCTCCTCTGTTGATCGGTTAGATGCGTTTTTCATTATTAGGTTGATTGTCCGTCTCTCAATTTTGCTGGTCGCGTCTCCTTGAATTACTCTGTAGGTGTTATCTGTTTTGTCCATGACGACAGCGGCATTTCCCTTGTCAGCTGAAAGGACAAAAATGTCTGTATTATTGTTTAATGTTTTTATCGCCGTTCTTTCCGGAGCTGATAGATTCGACTTAGGCGTGTTAGAATTTTTGATGATATTCGTCATTTCGTCCACTTCTTCTGCTGGAAGTCTTCTAATTGTCGCTTCAACGCTATATCTTTTGGTGTAATGGTGAAGTTTTGGCCTTTAGAAAAGGACGGATTGTTCTGCTCTAGTAAGGATTTTAGAAGGTAACTTTATTACGGTGCCTGTAGAGGTTTTATTGGTCTTTGGTTGTCCAGCAGTCCTTCGAACTTTTTCTTTGAATGGTAACTGCTTGATGTATCCTTTCAGCTTGCGCGATGGTAATGTCATCGAGAGTTCTAAATATTTGATATTCCAGTATAAAAGCTAATTTTAAATGAATATTTAATAACTTACGAGCGTTTATATCCAAATCATGTCGAGTAGCTTTTATCCTTTCTCTTACCAATGCCATACTAACTGGTTTGTAGATGCTCCTTGCACTTTTTGATGTTATGTGGTGTTTCATCTGTAAAGATTTTGGTACTGTCTTCATATCGGATTTAAGGAGAAAGGCTAGTTGGCAAAGTAGCTTCTTCTTGCTGTTCTTGAGATCGCCAAAAGTCTTGGTTTCCTTCTCATAGTTCTTAGGATTAGACCGTGTCAAAAATGGCATCACTTTACGACGTTTCGCCTTTGATTGCACGAGGCATCTTCAGGGATCTTTACTTCACAACATCGGAACACTGGCTTGGGCAATGTTTGCGATCGCCAAAGGGCATTATTCCTTTCCAAACGGAAGGAGTATATGCAATTCATTGTTCCTGTGGTGATGTCTATATTGGAGAAACTGAACGATCCATATCAATTAGGCTCAAAGAACATGAACGATGTATCAGAAAGAAACAAATTGTACAATCTGCTGTACATGAACACCAACATTCTACTGGATATGTCATAAAGGTAAATGAAACCAAAGTTCTTGCATCGATTTTGGGATTCTATAAACGGAAAATTAGAGAATCTATTGAAATTTATAAGCATTATAACAATTTTATTAGAGATACGGGCTTCAGTCAACATCCTACGTGGAAACCGATCGTTACACCGACCGAATCACAGTTCGGTAAAAACAGATCAAGTACAAATAGCCGGCCTGGGTCTCTCCGAGCTCATTCAGTATTTCGATCTCGTGAATTAAAGATATCTGAAGATGTCCGGTGCAATCAAAGGCGAAACGTCCGAAAGTGATTCCATTTTGGCATGGCCTCATCCGAAGAACCATGATTTTTTAATTGACCACAACCGTGAAACCTTTCGTTCTATATTCATCCCATTATTTATATTATAATTTTGACTTACCTCGTATTATAATCTCCTATCATTCTAGTTAGTTTATTGCTATAGTCACGATCGTGCGATTCAACTTTATCAACGACAAACTTTTTAAGTTTGTTTTTCTTTTATTACGTGTAATCATATACTCCGCATAAAATCCGGAAGATGAATTAGATAGACCTATGATATTTTCATATGAAAAAAGAAGATAAACATATAAATACCAGCATATGCAAAAATATTTGAGCGATGTCAATTCAAAATCAGATTGACAAGTCAGTGACAAAATGAGTAATAGAAAACAATTTTCGGGTTTTTTGCATCCACAAGCGAAAAAAATGGTATTAAATCTAATAAAATATTGCGGAAATGAATATTCACCGGCCAATATCCAGGAGACAGTAGCAAAAGCTCTTGGAATCGATATAAGAACTGTGCAGAAATATATGCATGAAAAAAAGCGTAGTTTACTATCGAAGATTAAGAAATGTACACGAAAAAAGCCAAAGACAGAAGACTTAAGTGACAATGTAAAAATGGATGTTCGTAATGCAATTTACGATTTATACACATCAAAAACCAATATAACCCTTCAAGTTTTAAAAGAAGCTTTAAAAAATCGAGGCATATTGGAAATTGGACTAAAATCGTTGTCAAAATTAATAAAAATGTTGGATTTTCGATATAAAAATAACTGTAATCGAAGATTTTTATGCGAGTTGCCACATATAGCAAGTCAGCTTATCCAGTTTTTAAAGAAATACACAGAAAATATTAATTCAAAATTTAGAAAAGTGGTAGTTTTAGACGAGACTTGGATATTTTCTAATGGAAGTGGTTCGAAATCTTGGCAGTCTGTAAAAAGTGTCAAGAGAAAAAAAGAGATGTGGGACGGGAAAACGGTTCATCATTTTGCATGCAGGTTCTTCAACAGGATTTCTCCCAGGTGCAAGTTTACTATTTTCTTCAACATCCAAAAGTATGGACTACCATGATAATGAACTGTGAACTGTTTGAAAAGTGGTTAAAGAACAAGTGATTCCAAATTTAGATGTTCCATCTTTAATCATTCTGGACAATGCATCTTATCATTCAAGAATCTTAAATAAACAACCTACTTCATCCTGGAAGAAAAGTGATATTTATGACTGGCTAATAAAACAACAATATATGCCGTAGATGAAATATTAGGGGAAAATGGACATGAGGTTTTACGACTGCCGCCATACCATTGCCAGCAATAGAATTAATATGGGTTTGGGCAAAATCATATTACGAAAAACACGTGAACGATGGTTTTACATCAGATAAAGTGCAAATTGTTTGGCAAGATTCATTAAATTATATTACGCCGGAGTACTGGAAGAAATCTGTGGAACATACGGAGAAATTAATATGGGATTGGTAGAATCGAGAAGGAGTTCTAGATGTCGAAATAGCACCAATGATCATTACGCCATTTGAGGACGACTCAGAAGATGAAGACTTTTTAAGTTATAATGATATTTTTTAGTCTATGATATTAAAAAGTTTCTGAAGGATTATATTAGTCTTTGACGTGTATAAATCATAAATTGCATTAGGAATATCCATTTTTGCCTTTGGATTTTTTCGTGTACATTTCTTAATCTTCTTCGGACGTAAATTGTGTTTTTTTTTCATGCACAAGTTTCTGTACATTCCTTATACCGATTCTCAGAACTTTTGCCACTGCCTCTTGGATATTAGCCAGTGAATTTGAATTTAATTTTTTTTTATTAGATTTGACACCATTTATTGCTTACTTTTTTAGCACGTTTGTAATTTTGTAGGCAATAAATAAATAATTATAGAATACTTGTTCCAATTTTAAAGCGTGTTTAAAATAAAAAATCGGTAAAATCGCTTTACCAGAAACTCGGGGATAACAAAAAATACAGGCTATATATACATATATTAATGACAGATTATGTGTATATATATATTTATATATATATATATATATATATATATATATATATATATATATATACGGATTAAATGTAAAGATCTAAAAAAATCTCACGAGGGAAGTAATAACTAATTATCTCGTGTTTTTAACAAAAGGGTATAATATTTTTGCAAAATAAAATTTTTTTGTTATCACAATACAAAAAAAAAACAAGTTTTCTTTGCACACTGTATAAGTGGTTAGATTTTTATGTAAAGCGGGGCTCGTAATTTTTGGTGATTGATAAAAAAATCTCACTTTCATTAAGTGGCTGTATAAACAGAACATATCCTGATTGTACCACTGATTCGAACCGCCTTCCGACTTTATTAATGCGCTTGCCACTTAGTGTATTTTTGTTTTTGCCAACCAAAAAATTTTAACCAAATACATATTTAGCGAATTTTCTTATTTAGTCCCTCGGCATTTAATATATAAAATAATATTAAGTGGCTATCTTAATAATATTGCGTAATATATTAAAATTAAATAGTCCATCGAGATTTAACAGCTCGATAAAAGAATCACACAACATTTTGGTATTCGCTGTTTTCTGATTTGATTCATAATGTTGGTGACCTTTGGACCCGCACGATAAGACCGCATTCGACTATTACCAACTTTAGTTACAATTGTTTCAACAATAGTGTTAATGGACAAGTCTAGATTGCGATGATACCAAAAGGCTATTTATAACGTTATATTACTCAAAAATCACATCAATAAACTTGACAGATAAATTGCTATTTTTGATAGGGAAGGAAAGATTCATAACGGGGGAAGTTCCGGGTAAAGGAAATTTACGGAATTTTTAAATACATATGTAATCAATTGACCTCAAAACGACAATAAGGCACCCAACTTATATTTTTAATATTAATAAGAGAATATGTGGGATGGAATAGGTAAAATTAAAATATTCTGTGAGAAAATATCCTATGCGTTTAATTGATATGTATGTGTCATATTTAAATTAATATACTTAAACAAAATGTATTTGATGATTCGTTTATCCTATAAATCATTTTGAAAGAAATATAAATATTATTTCATAAAATTTATTACAATAATATTTCAAATACTCGATATAAAACCGAAATTTTACGTAAATTGTTTTGATTGAAATCATTAAACTGACTTTTCAATTCGCAAAAAAATTGAACAGAGAATTAAAATTAACATAGGGGAAGCAAGCGCAAAGCCATTGAGTTTATTTATAGAAACTACAGAATATTTTGAAATATATTTTAATATATCGGTTATCAGTGACGAGATAAATTAATTTTTAAAAATAAAAAATATGTTGAGCTAAAAGTAAAATGAGTGGAAAAGGGAATAGCTTAAAATACGTTACAAATTATGATTTATTCTGACTGTAACGAACAATAGTTATTAACGTTATTTAAGAGACATTACTTTTTCACATTGCATTTTTTTATCTCTGATAAGTTAGAAGGTCTCAATATTTTTTAGGTGAATAACAATTTATTTAAAAAAATACATTTTCCATTTTACACACAAATTATTCAGGTAATAAAAATCGTAATATTCGTAAGTAGGTAGAAGTAACAAATAGATCAATCACACAAGGATATAAACTGCTGAGCACTTAAAAAAGTTCACCTACATTTTTTGGTAAAATTTAAGTTTGAATACTTTTTAAAACGAGACGAGATACTGAGGTGCGGTTTTAAGTTGTATCTTGCAAATTTTATTACATACAGTGACCGTCTAAAGTCCGTTCCCCCCCTACTAATTTTTGAGCCAACTCGTATATCGCAACGAAATTTGGAGGGCTTAAATAGGAGATGAAAAGCTATTTTTTTATGAAAAAATGATAGCTAAAAGTTATAAAATGGCGGCTACGCGCCATATTGAATTAATATTTTAAATACAACACCCCACATATTATTCCATTTTCAAAATCTGCTCATTATTCTTAACATTTTTCTCTAATACACTTTATTCCTAAATGTAATTGTTTTCGAAATAATGACGTTTGAAAATTGAAAATCCGGTTTAAAATGAAGTAATGGTTTTAGTCACTTTCGATAAAAAATTCTGCTAACTAAATTTTTTAATTAATTTGTAGTCATATCTTTTAATGAATTCGACTAATTAGAGGCGTAAAGACAGTATTTTAAGGATAAACAGTACCACTTACCGGAAAATCTTGAAGGTTACGAATTTGTTCTGTAAATTCACAAGGAAAACAAATTAGTTGGTAAAAAAATATTTTATTTATTTTTGAATAACACTTATTTAACCCCAACAATAATTATTTTATCAAGTGTTCGATGTGGCTCCCTCCTAAATCTTGACAATAAAGTGCCCTATTATGAATAGCTTCTCTCACGCTGTTCATCTATTTCTTCACATGCTTCTCTTATTCTGCGTTCCAACTCTTCTATTGTTTGACATTCAGTGGCGTAGATTTTTAAGTTCAGATATCCCCAAAGGAAAAAATCTAGAGGGGTAAGATCCGGAGATCTTGGTGGCCATTCTGTACTTCCCCTGCGACCTATCCATCGCCCAGGAAAGTTTGTATCGAGAAACTCTCTAGCCATGCGATAGAAATGAGGAGGTGCGCCGTCCTGCTGAAATATGATTTCACGATTTTCAAACTCTTCCTGATTGTTTAATACATTTTGTCTTATTCGAGGTTCAATTTCATTTTCTAAAAGATTTCTGTAAAGATCTCTTGTAAGTTGCCCAAAATCACCGCCCAAACATTAACTTTTTCAGGAAACTGGGTATGACCTTTTCTAAAAATATGCGGATTAATATCGCTCCAGTATCGTACGTTCTGTTTGTTGACTTTTCCATTAAGGAAAAACGTGCATTCATCTGAGAAACATACACGTTTTAGGAAGGATCGTTCTCCTTCAATTTTTCTTGTTAACCACTCACAAAATTCAACCCTCCGGTCTGGATCATCCTCCGTGAGAGCATGCAGAATTTTCATTTTATAGGGATGAAATTTTTCATTTTTTAGGACTCTTTGGACACTTTTCGAACTTACTTCGCAGGATTCAGCAACTGCAGACGTCGATTGAGTAGGATTAATTACCATTTCAGCAACAATTTCAATTTTTTTTTCTTCTGAAAGAGGTGGTCTTCCTGATCTTGGAGCATCTTTCATCGTACCAGTTGCTTGGAGCTTATTTAAAAGTTTGCGCAAATATGACCGCGAAATAGGGTTTTCGGGAAATCTATCGTTAAACATACGGACTGCTAGATGAAAATTTCTTCCAGCTTCTCCAAAAATCAAAACTGCTTCAAATTTATCGTGTAAACTGCGAGCCATGGTCACACTTTTCATAAAATAATTAAGATGCTCAACGGACTATTTGACAGTTAGTTATCAATATGTTACCGCGACAACGATTTTGTTTCCAACGCAAACTTGATTGTATTTTTGATTGAATTTGAAATGACCAAAATGTCAATTCAAACGTTATTAGTTCGAAAGCAATTACATTTAGGAATAAAGTGTATTGGAGAAAAATGTTAAGAATAATGAGCAGATTTTGAAAATGGAATAATATGCGAGGTGTTGTATTTAAAATATTAATTCAAGATGGCGCGTAGCCGCCATTTTATAACTTTTAGCTATCATTTTTTCATAAAAAAATAGCTTTTCATTTCCTATTTAAGCCCTCCAAATTTCGTTGCGATATACTGAGTTGGCTCAAAAATTAGTAGGGGGGGAACGGACTTTAGACGGTCACTGTACATATAACCGATGTTAGGAGTAAAACGTACCTGAGCCAATTTTTCTACATAATAAGATGTAACTCTTTATTAGCCATTTGATGTAAAATTTTCTTGCCAGAGGGCCCTTAGGTCTGTACGACCCAGAAAATATACAGGTTGTGAAAAAATGTGGCAAGGTTAGTTAAAAACCTAGCAATCTTAAAGATCATGTACGTATATTTTAACACCCTGTAGCATAAAAAGGAATTCAAATTTAGAAGTTTTTACTTAAGTTTTAAGTGGTAGTTAATATTTTCTCCAAACGGTTTTTTAATTATTCCTCTAACTCTATGATTTTAACAAATACAGGTGTTGATTTTACAGCTAATATATATATATATATATATATATATATATATATATATATATATATATATATATATAAAATTATAGTACTTATTTTCAGTTGAGAGATCTGCTTGTTCAAATAATCTAAATCCTTTAAAGAAAATACAAAACAAAATTATTAAATGCTGCAACATTTAGAACTTACATCCATTTTATATACTTAAACCTAAAAGATATCTAGACATAAATTGGCTTTATAAACTAAAAGTTAATTAATATGTGTGTATATTAATTCATTCTATAAATCTTAAAATAAAACACACAAATATCACATTACATAAGACAAATGCAATACACCAACACAATACTAGACAAACAGACGATTTACAGACATTATATTACACATATTAATAAAAAGTAATTCTGGAAAACAGTCAATTCTATACATTGGCATTACACATAATTTACAAAAGAAAATCAAGAAAATAAATGATCTGGAAGACTTCAAGAAAGTACTAAAAACTTTATCATAGGGAATATGAGTTAAAAATTTATGTATTATATTTTTATTATTTGTTTTTTTGGTGTTTTACGTGAGCTCCTTGTAATATCAATATTTGGTTGGGAATAAATTGATTAAAAAAAGTGAATTGGTGAACTAGTTTTGTAGCTATGCTGCGAATAAACAGACAGACGAACATAGTGAAGATCGACGGAAATGGGAGAATATATACAATACTTCCCTTACGTAGACAATACTTTTTTGGTTTTGGTAAGAAAAGCTTTAGCACAGTGGCGTATATAGATATTAGGGAAAGGGTGTCGAACCGCTAATCTAACACCGACTGTACTAGAAAGCCTGGAAGCAGGCATCGATGAGTCTTCAAAAGTAGTTAATGCCGCAATGAAATGGAGTTGTGATGTCACGGCAGCCATATTGTTAGGCACTGTCATGTCAATGTTCACTTTTCGAAGTTCGTTTACTTTGATTATTCGTAAAATAAGTTCTTTTTTCCCGGTTTTTCAAGTAAATTTTTAGTTTTTATTACATGTAAGTATACTTAGGAATAACTACAAGTGTATATTGTCGATTTCTAATAAATAAAGCTTGATTTTATTTAAATAACCTTAATAGATATATTTGTATTTTGGATATGATTTTTTTTTTTAGATTATTGTTGCAACGAAATCAGTTATCAGGTTCTCAACAATAATTCAAACTTTTGAAAAGAAGAGGAAAACGTGGTGGATTCAAACCATGTACAGGGTGGTCGAAATTGGTCTGTTTTAACAGAGAAAACCTATTTCCTGACTAGATAGAGCAAAACTGACTTAGGTGTCATGGGCTCGATTTCTGAGAAATGTTTAATGGCAAAAACCGCCTGCCGATATTTTCACTGCCAACTGAGATATAGGGCGTTTTTCAATTTTCGGCCATTTTGAAAATTGTCCATAACTTTTTTATTTTGCGGAATATTAACATTCTGCAAAGACATTCTAAAGGCACTTTTTTATGTGCAATCCAGTGGCATACTCAGATTTTTTCTATAGTTGTCCGTTTTATCATAAATAGGCAAAACTTTTTTTTTTCAAATGGAAATCATAGTTGGCTATAAATTATAAAAAATGCTCGCGTTTAGCCCTTTTCAGTGATTTAAAGTTGTAGGTACTTATTTTCAAAAATAACGAAAATATTAGGTGTTTTTGGTTTACATCGAAGTAGGCTTTGATTTGTGATGACAATATCTCAATTATGTATTGTTAAGATTTATAGTTTGTTAGCAACTTAAACACAACTTTAAATAACACTAGCTAACGTTATTTTAATTATTTATTATTTATTTTTTTTATTTTTTTTTGTTTACATAGCAAAGTTGAACAAAATTAACAAACTAAACTACTATTTACAGCTACAAGTGAAAATAAAAAATAATTATGAAAATCTAGGTATTTAGTTAGATAGGTTTCTGATAAATATATTTAGAGAAGTTGTTCAAATTGAGCCCCTCCCTGTTGAATACAAACTAAGCATCTTTTGCGTACCGAGTTGCAACTATTTATTAGTTCAACTGGGCTAATAGATGCAAAAGCTTGCCTAGTGGCCTCTTGCAATTCTTCTTTTGTGTGAAAGGTTCTTCCTTTAAATATCAAGTCCTTCAATCTTCCCCACAAAAAAAAATCTAAGGGAGTTAAGTCACAGGACCTAGCAGGCCAAGGTATGGGGCCCCACGTACCAATCCAATTTTCTCGAAATTCGAAGTTTAAAAGATCAGTTGTGATCCTTGCATTGTTGCACTTGTTGATAGTAGATATTTCTGGCATCAGCTAAAGGTATGTCTTCCAACAAAGGGACAATATATGTGCGCAAAATATTTACATAATCATCTGCAGTTAAATTTCCATCGTAAAAATAAGGTCCCACAAATCTTCCTCGGAATATCCCCACCCATATATTGAATCCACACCGACCTTGCCGGTCTTGTTGCACAACTACGTGTGGATTTTCAGTGGACCAGTGATATGAATTATATCTATTAAATATACCAGAAGTATCTACTCTGGATTCATCACTCCAAATAATATTTAATGGAAAATTCTCATTCTCCATGAATTTTTGCTCATACCACTGACAAAATCTCAATCTTCTAGCGGCGTCCCCTTCACGGAGTTGATGAACTCTTCTCGTTCTGTACGGTTTGAATTTATGTTTTTTGAGTATTTTTAAAACGGTGGTCTTTGGAACATTCGTTATATTAGCCAATGTTCGAGAGGAGGTGCCAGGATGATCTAATACCTCACCAATTATATTTAGCTGCTGGATTTCCTTTTCTTCCTTTAGTTCATAATGTCTTGTTCTTAACTTTTTAAAACTTCCGTAATTTACTAAATTACTTTTTAATGTTTGATAAATTCGGTTATCCGGTTGACGTCGCTCGGGAAATGTATTAAAATATAATTCACTAGCTGCTTCAGGAACTTCGTTAGATAATATGTAACATTTTAACATATCATACTTTTCATAATTCTCAAACATATTTTGTCAGCAACTTAACACAACTTTATAAAGATAACACCAAAACGCAATAATTACACCAGACTACAGTAATCTGACAGTAATATATTCAAAATATTGAACGCGCGTCATTATTCCAAGGCCTACTTCGATGTAAACCAAAAACACCTAATATTTTCGTTATTTTTGAAAATAAGTACCTACAACTTTATATCACTGAAAAGGGCTAAACGCGAGCATTTTTTATAATTTATAGCCAACTATGATTTCCATTTGAAAAAAAAAAGTTTTGCCTATTTATGATAAAACGGACAACTATAGAAAAAATCTGAGTACGCCACTGGATTGCACATAAAAAAGTGCCTTTAGAATGTCTTTGCAGAATGTTAATATTCCGCAAAATAAAAAAGTTATGGACAATTTTCAAAATGGCCGAAAATTGAAAAACGCCCTATATCTCAGTTGGCAGTGAAAATATCGGCAGGCGGTTTTTGCAATTAAACATTTCTCAGAAATCGAGCCCATGACACCTAAGTCAGTTTTGCTCTATCTAGTCAGGAAATAGGTTTTCTCTGTTAAAACAGACCAATTTCGACCACCCGGTACAAGACATGGTTTTGATGCATAACTTCCTGTAATCAAAGTGAATGCTTTTGCAAATATAAGGGAGATCGTGTTTAGAAGGTTAAGGTAAGCGCTCTTTATACATTTTACTCACATGTTCATATCGTAAAAAATATTTAATGTGTTAAAAGACTATTTATTTTTGAAAACATTGTTACTAATTTTAATATACTTTGTCAATAACTTATTTTTGAATTTGTTACTTCCAGATTTTAGCCTAATGTGCAAATGCTATAGAGGTCTATTGTTGTGTCATCATAAAGCTACATTGCTAATATTTGTATCACAATATATCCGTAACAGATGTGGTAAAAACCATAGATGATTGTTTGGCAGAAAACGGTACACGAAACAAAACATTTCTAAAATATGCCAGAAAACAGTAGGCCAATTGCCCAATGAAACCTGGTTAGTCGCAAGGAAGAACCGCTTAACTTCCAGGAATTTTGGTTCTGTCCTGTATGATAAATAAAAGATTCCCACCATCATTATATAAACAACTCACAGGTAACATATATTTTAATTTTAATAATAATATATCAATTCGTAATTTTTATTGAGCTTTAAAAATTGTATTGTGTTTCAGTTACTAATTCTGTTCTGTGTATGTATAGGGGAGAGTGGGGGAATATCGACCGTCGGGAAAAATCGACCACTTTCAAATCTTCTAAACTTGGCGCCACATGGGCTTAATACATCAACTGACCAATAGATGGCTTCGTATGTGCCTGATTTATGCGATTAATTTGAAGCCATAACGTTTACGTGTATCCATGTTGATAGTTGTACTCGTGATTAATCTGGAAATCCTTATATATTCTAAATGTTCTGCATTTTATCTTAATAGGATACTGCGGATATTCTTCCGTAATTTAGGTCCAATTTGGTGCACTTTTAATACATATTTTTAGTAAAAACAAATTTAGGGTTAAGTTTACCGGTTCGGGTAAAATCGATCATGCTGGTCGATATTACCCTACTTAATATTTGTGGTCTAATCATTACCTATTCTTAAGAAAGTGCGCAATAAATGCAAGCATAAGGTACATGTCAGCATTTCATTTCAGATGCCGCGAACATATGTTCGAAAAACTGGACGTTCTTAGTGGACGGAGGAGTCTATGAAAAGAGCAATAAAGGCCGTGGGAGAAAAGACATTATCCATTAGGGGCGCCGCACAAATGTTTAATATCCCATATGGTACTCTTCAAGATAGACTAAAAGGTAGATTTCAACCAAAAAAACTTACGTTGGGAAGAAAACCTGTCTTTTCCGAAAATCAGGAAAAAGAAATTGTTGAAACCATTTTAAAATTGTCCAAATTATTTTATGGATTGACAGCTCAAAGCATAAGAACATTGGTTTTAAAATATGCAGAGACAAATAAAATTACACATCCTTTTAATAAGGAGAGCGGGATGTGTGGCAAGGATTGGATCTACTCATTTATGCGACGTTATCCGCAGCTTAGTTTTCGTAAACCGGAAGCTACTAGCCTAAGCAGAGTTACCGCATTTAACAAAGGCGAAATGGAATTTTTTTTTAATAATCTTGAAATGCTTTTTGAAAAATACCATTTTGAAGTTCATCGCATTTATAACGTTGACGAAACGGGTATTTCCAATGTCCACAATCCGAGTCGTATATTGGCAAGAAAGGGAGAGAAACAAGTCGGCGTGATAACAAGCGGAGAAAGGGGTCAAAACACTACAATTGTATGCTGTTTTAGTGCGTCTGGGCAATATATCCCGCCCATGTTTATTTTTAAGAGAATGAGAATGAAAGATGGTTTGGAAAAAAATGGACCGGCAGGCGAGATATACAAATGTTCAAAATCTGGATGGATTACCGAAGAATTGTTTACCGAATGGTTGCAACATTTTGCGAAATTTGCTAATGCTTCTCCAGAGCAACCTATTCTTCTAGTACTGGATAACCATTCAACTCATTCTTCTTTGGCTTCCAACACTTTTTGTAGAAATTCTGGCATTCATTTACTATCACTTCCCCCCCACACATCTCACAGGACACAGCCTCTGGACGTTACTTTCTTTAAGTCCTTGAAAACTGCTTACCACCAAGAATGTGATAAGTACATAAAAAGTAGAAATTATGAAAAAATCAAAGAGACTGATATTGCCGAACTTTTTGGGAATGCTTACAATAGGACGACCACAATAGAGAAGGCAATTAACGGATTTAAGACCACAGGAATATTTCCCATCAATCGTGATGTGTTCTGTGAAGAAGACTTTGTACCTATTCATAAAGATAATACAGATCTGCCAAATACAACGGCTTCAGCAGATTTACCATTGCAGGGAAATACATCTCAGAATATCTTAGAACTTGTTGAACCCAGACAAAAGACTCCTTCTCCAGAACCAGGGCCAAGTGGATTGAGTGGAACTGTTCCAGGAAGACTCAAGAGCTTACGTAATACCAGATTGTCATCAAATTCGTCTGATTCTGAATTCAGTTTGGAAGAAGTTGTGGAAGATAGCCTAAGTGATGATGGTGATAAAACCTTAAAAATTAAAGAAAAAACAGAAAATACTTCTTTCCAAGACCTATGTCCACTTCCAATGTTTCAACCAAGAACTTCACAGCGAAAAAGGCAACATTCTCAAATATTAACATCTACCCCATTAAAAGAAGAGCTCGAAAATAAGACATTGAAAAAACAAAAAAAGGAAGAAAATGAAAAATTAAAAAAGATTACAAGAAAAATTGCAGACAGAGAAAAGGGAAATGAAAAGATTAAGAAGGTTACAAAAAAAATTAGGGTAAAGTGGAAACTCAGGTTGAACAGGAAAGAGAAATTGATGAAATCTGTCCTATTTGTGAACAATTTGGATACAATGAGGTTTGGTGGCGGTGCCGTTCTTGTGCAACCTGGGCTCATGCTGACTGTACTAGTGCAGAAAAAGCTTCAGTATATATTTGTGACTTTTGCTCAATGTAATATTAGTGTTAAAATGTTGAAATAAAATAAATTCCAAAATATTACTACTCGGTCGATTTTACCCTACCTTGTGGTCGATATTATCCCATCGGTCGAAATTACCCGATTTTTTTACCTGTTTACAAAAATGTATTTTAAGGAAAAAAAACATTTTTTTATTTGCAAAACCAATAGAAAAATTTTAGCAAATGAAGTAACGAAGCCATTTTACGGTTTTAGATACATTTGTACTAATACTTTTATTTAAAAAACTTAGTTGCGCTTAAGTAGTCGATATTCCTCCACTCTCCCCTATATCTAAAAAATATCTTAAAAAGTTATTTACGATAAATATCATGAAACGGATTAATTTTGTATATTTTGCCAGCTTTCTCAAATGAAAATAGGTTTTTTAACCACTGAACATCCCAGTGTAATGATTTTTAGCTTATTGGGAGAAGGATATAATGTTTTATGAGTGGTTGAGTTAATCATCGATTATACACGTCATTTAAATCAAGTGGCTTATCAGTAAAGTCGCTGCTATTCTATGGAATGCAGTTACCAAGGGCGTCCATAAGGGGAGGAGGCACTTGCCCCTCCATGTATTTTGAAAAATGTCCTTTAATCGCTGAACTTATATATTAAAGACACAACATGCTCCCGTGTCTGAATGTTGTTATCCCCCACCCCCCTGCGGACGCCTTTGGCAGTTAATTTGAGCTAGGTCATTTAATTAAACTGGTTTTATTGTATATGAATATTTTTTGACAAATATAGTACAACTCTTAATTACTGCCTATGTCAATATCTGAATATTGTCACTGGCTATTTCCACTGGACATCTGCAGACTAATGAATATTTATCTGCTGCCTCTAGCTTTTTTTATTCTTTTCAGTAAAAAACACTTTAGATGGCATAAAGACCATCCAGTGGGAGCAAGAACACGAAACTAACGCGAATATTTGAAAAAGCCCTAAATGCTACCGTCACTCCCACTGCATTGTGGCTTGATAAGAGTGGATTTATTAGAGGGAGTACTGATGGCCTAAGTGAGATTATACAAATATTAATGTTTTTTTTATTTAAGTAATACATATCATTTTAAAGTGCAAATAAAAAACTGTAAAATATGTGTTTTTTTGTCATAGTCCCGACAACAAATTATATATAATAAAATGTTTAAATAAACCTTTATCTTGTCTTTAATTATATAAAAGTACTTTTAGCCAGTTATTTAAATATAATGTAGGCAAAACAAAAAGTAATTTTATAAATCAGCATTGGGAAAATTTAGTTACACAGAATAACTCCTAATAATAGTATATTACATAATTGTTGAAAGTGAAAGTTTTCAAACGAGGTAGGTTATAGGAAAAATAGTAAAATATTTTTCTTATAACCACAAAGAGTCTTCAGTATGACTATATTTACTTTTCAACACTAGTATTTAAAAACTGAGTAATTGATTTGAAATAGATTAAAAGTAGCCTTTAGCTTTTTTTTTACTTACCTCTTTCAAATACTATAGTGCTGAAATTTTTTTTAACAGTGCTTTTTTGTCAGTTTCATATGTAGCTGCATGACAAAAAATTATGTCTAAAAACATAACGCAACAAAACCTGCTTCTGTAAAATTAGTTCAAAAGAGTTTTAGATTTTTTATGAATTTTCTAGCCCCTGTAAAACCTTTTTTCGTTCCTGTCAGAGGAAGGATTTTCTTAATCTGAAGTAATATTCTATTATTTATTATAATAAACTAACATACCAAATGTCTTTAATAAAATGAAACAATATCTACATTTTTATCACACTTTTATTCACAGACTAATTAACTAATAACTCAAACTGCGGAAAAGAGACTAATATAATATTAAAAAGCTAATAAAAATTTTCTCAAAATAGAAGAATAATAATTTTATAAAATATATAATGTCACATAAATTTAGATTGATTCTATTCTTGCTATCAGAATCTGTAAAAATCGAGAATTTTGTTAATGTACCTTGTATTAAATTTGCCAGAAAGATTCAATGCCAAAATGAGAATTTTGGTTCCGGGAGATTTCAATGTAGATTTTAATAAAGTAGATGATAGTTATAGCAAAACCGAGATGTTAACTAAACTATTTTTTTCTTTTGGTTTCACCTAGCTCATACACAGCCCAACTCGTGAAAAGTGAATTGTTTAGAGAATATGTTTATTAATCTTGAAATAAATGGGGTCCAAAATGGGGTGTTCTGATCGTAAGGCTCAGATTATGGAAGTGGGATTCAACGAAAGTCAAACCTCTTATAATTACCATTCACAAGAAAGTTACCAAAATGTGTATGAGGCTGATCTAGTCGAGTTGAAATATATATCTTTTCGTGAGACTTTTTATTACTTTCACAACCTGTACTTTCCACTAAAATTAAATAATAACTGGGGCCACATAAATTTAATGTGGATGGTTGGATTACTGGAGAGGTTAAGGCAGTAAAACAAACAGTTACGTTTTGCTATGAATGCTTTTGTTTGTTCTCTTTTAATTGCACGATTTTCTTCGTCCTTTGGAAACCAAAAAAAAATGAACCTTAGGTCTTTTCGGATAGTGTCCTTTGCTGTTAGGTACACAACAAATAAAAGGCATTGTTCTAAATTAAAAGATTCCTTTGAAAATCCACTTTTTATTAGAATTCAAGTGTAAACCTCACTGCCACAAACTTCTATTTTGGCAAAAATTTTATAGCACAAGTCTCAAAACTAATAGCACTAACAACAATAAGTACAGAAATAATTAAAAACTACTAATGTTCTAATTTATTTGAAAAAAACGAATGCAAAAAACACACCGTAAACGAATTTACAGATAGCAGTCAACTACAAAATTTAACTGCTACAGGCTTTCTAGTAGAGAAGGTGTTGGCTAATCCCGAAAAAAGGTCCCTACTTTGTACTATTTTCATTATTTTAGATTAAATAAATGTGACTCTGACCCCCCTTACATACTCCACTGCTTTTGCATTGCTAAATAGGTAAATTCTGCCATACCATACAAACATAGATGATTAATTATAATCTACTACCGGTAAACAGAGCATATAAACTGCGTAGTCAAGGTTCTTTAAAAAAACTGGGCAATTCTCAGATATAATTACCATTTTTTAATTTGACAAGAACATTAAGTGCATTTCTATAAGAGATTTATTAAAAGACATCATAAGCATTCACTCCTGCACTGATTTCCACCGAACATAGACCTTGCCATTAAGTCAAGGCTGAATACGCAATACATTTCGCCGTTTAAAAAACCACCTTTAATGTTTTATCTACGCTTATTTTTATCTGTTTCGCTTCCAACAATGACCTTAATTTTTAAATGATGATTATGGTGATTATTTACTGAGTTTCAAAGATTCTGCAGCAAAATAAATTTGATTTAATAGCACGATTGACCTCAGGCCTTAAATAAAACCAATGCTGGCAATATGTATTGAATTCAGTTCACTAGTTAAACAACAATAATAATACTTGGGATAATAAAAATGTGACATTTCATTCATTGAGATAATAATTATCTGGTATTGGTATTGGTAAGCTCCTCGGTAAGTCCTTTTTATAGATATTTACATAAAATGTTCCGAACATAATTGTAGAAAGAAATAGGCTAGGAAAAACATTAGATTTAATACTGTCAAACGACTATAACACAGTTACATCTATTTCCCAATGTACATATCTGATGGTGCTGGAGGATCCTTATCATCCAAGTTTTGAGTTTTTTCTTCATATAGAGTTCGCCAGATCACTGCACATACCAAATTACAAGTTTTTAAATTTTCATAAAGCTAATTATAATATTATAAATGACGCAATACTCAGTACCCCATGGAATAATTTACTTAGTAGTAATAACTTAGACACTAACATTCTAAAATTTTATAATAGAATAAATAATATAATATCGGAATTTGTTCCAACTGGTTACCGTAACAGTAAATATCCAGCATACTTTTCTAGTTCCACCATTAAGGTGATCAAAGAAAAAAATAAATTCCATAATAAATGGAAAGTTTATGGAAGTTTGAGTGATTTAAATAACTCTATAACTCTTAGAAGCCGTTCAAAGACACTAATTATAGAAGACTACCAAAATTATATCAATCATATTGAAGCGGAAATTTTTTGTATCTGCTAAACGCGGAAAAACAGATATACCTTTGGAAGTGTATTTTGAAAAAACTGTACAGCTAGTAATAATAATGATGTTTGTAACCTTTTTGCAACTTTTTTTAAATCTGTATTTGAGCCAAACTAACATTAGCTAACAACCTAATAACGTCAGAGAGTTTTTCAGGAAATGCGACTTTCAGTCGACTTCAATTGTGTGAGTCGGATGTTCTTTCTGTGCTTAGAGAACCGGATCCTAAAAAGGGAGCCGGTTCTGATGGCATTCCGGCTATATTTGTCAAGAAATGAGCCAATGGTTTATGCCAACCACTTCTAAAATTATTTAATTAATCGCTCAATGAGGGCCATTTTCCTACTATATGGAAAAGGGCCATTGTTGTGGCCATCCATTTGCAAATTCTATACGCTGCAAAGGTGTTCGAAAACTTAATCTATAAACATATTTTTTACCTAGTTAAAAACATAATCAATAGCCAGCAGCACGGATTTTTTGCAAATAGATCGATTGACTCTAACCTCATTAGTTACTCGCAATTCATCTTAAATAGTTTGGATAACCGTCTTCAGGTCGATTCAATCTACACGGACTTTAGCAGAGCATTCGATAAAATTAACCCTGAAATTCTTATTAATAAATTGTCCGATATCGGTGTAGACAGCATAATTCTCGTCTAATTCATTTATCTCGACATCTGAGGTACCCCAAGGGAGTCATCTGGGACCCTTAGTCTTTATCATTTATAGAAATGATATCAGTAAATGCTTTGAATGTTCGAATTATTTATTTTATGCGGATGACCGGAAGATTTATAAAGTAATACAAGATAGCGTCGATTGTCAGCAATTGCAATCAGATCTCGCTAGGATTGAACAATATTGTTCTACAAATAATCTATATTTAAACGCTGAAAAATGTTTTACAATTGGTTTTACCCGTAATCACCAAAAAGTGGTTTTCAATTGTAGTTTGAATTCAAACCAGCTTCGTAGAGAGGGCCAAGCAAGAGACCTAGGCGTTATCTTCGATGATAAGATGCTTTTGATAAACAAATTGATAATATTGTTAATAATGCGTTTAGAATGTTGGGATACATAAACAGGCAATCGAAAGCGACTGAATTTCGCATCCTCTGTTTGGAATTCCATGTATGATGTCTATATTCAAAGAATGGAGCGCGTACAGAACAAGTTTTTAAAATCTTTGGCATTTAGGAACAACACGGCCACAGATTACAATTATTTACGTAAAGAATTTAAACTCTTAAGCCTGGCAGATCGCAGGGTTATAAATGATATCGTTTTTCTGAGAAAAATTATTTGTTGCCAAGTCGATTCAACTGATCTTTTATCCCAAATTCCAATAGCAGTTCCTCAAAGAAATCTAAGAAACACTCGTTCGTTTGTACCTCCTATGGCTCACACTAATAGCTGTGCAAACTCTCCTATATTTAGAATGTTAAACTCTGCAAATGTTCACTGCGATAACATTGATTTGTTCTGTATGTCCTCCAAAAATATTAGAAAAGCTTAAAGGCCGATTTTCTAAATGGGTATTAAGACATAAGTTTTTTTTTCCAGTATTGATGAGTTTGGTCAAAAAGTGGTTATAATGATTTAAAAACTTTGTCTCGGGGTCTGTTACTACACAATAAAAGTACTCAACATATTTCTTCAAATCGCAAGCTTGCTCTCATGAGAAAACAAAAGCAATATATCGCCACACCAATAGACAATGCGCGTAAAACAGAAATTGAAAATTTTAATGTTTGGGTTAAAGAGAACCGAGAAATTTAAAAAAATCGCATTGGTGTTACATTACGCTTCTGTATGGAAGCGTTACCTCTCAGGGGGCATGATAGATCAAATGAATCTTTAAATCGCGGTAATTTCAAAGAGATAGTTATTCTTGTTCGTAGATATGACACAAATTTCCAAAAACCCAAAACAATTCAAAATGAATTAATTGGTTCAGTTGCTTATGTTGTAAATAAAAAAATTGAGGACGAAACAAATTCTTTGTTTTTTTCTGGCAAGTTGATGAAACCACTGACATAAGCCGCCATTCACAATTATCAGTCATTTTTCGTTACGTTATAAATGGTCAAGCTGTTGAGCGATTTATGGGATTTTATGACGTAAGTTCTGGGCGTTCGTGCAAGATTTATTTCAATTTTTATCCACTAAATTCGGAAAATTTGACTTGCATTCGAAATTAGTGGCTCAAACAAATGATGGGGCTTGCGTAAGGTCGGGAGAAATAAACGGTGTACAGACAAAAATTAAATCTATAGCATCACCAGCATTCTTTACTCATTGCTATGCGCATGTATTCAACCCTATCAGGTTTTTCATCATATTTTTCTAAATCTACAAAGCAGACCCAAGTGTTAGAACAAATTGGAGGAAATCGTATACGTACTAATGTAGCAACTGCTTGGAATTTTACTTCACGCGCAGTTTTGACAGTTAATAACAATAAGAACAAATTACTTGAGACTTTTAATTTTATTATTAATAGTCGCGATTTCGATCAAAAATCAATTAGAGAAGCAGTAGGTTTAAACATTTTTTTTATTCTCAGAACATATTTTTTTTAGAAACATTTGAATTAATTTTTCACCAAACCGATATCATATATACAAAATAGAAATACAGATGTTGTTAAAACAAGAAATTTACTACAGAATACTCTAACTAAAATTCGTGAGTTTAGGAGTAACAGTAGAGTGCGGGACACGAAAGAAAACCAGGCGGTCCCTAAAATAAAGGTTCATAGTCTTAAGCAAGCGGAAAAGTAAAATTTGTGTACGCAAATAAATTTTATGTTACTTTATGTTGTAATAGTTTGCCGCTTCACCTATAAAGTGCGCCAGCTAAGCGGTACGAAAAATTAATCGAGGATTTAGTAAATTTCGCACTGGTCCACTTGTAATTGGGATGTGCCTAGAGTCTCCATGCACTTGCCGCTAAAGGTTCTAGCTATTTCCAGTGGCGCCTATACATTGAAGCATTTGTTTTCATTTCTATATAAATGCATTGCGTTGAATTTGAATTATTATTTCGAAGTAACGATAGCGAGCGTTATAGAGGCCTGTACTAGAGAAGCTGAAACTAATAGTTTCACTATTCCAATTCATAATCAAGCAGAACGCGCTGCATTTTACATTGGTGTTTTGGAAAGTAGTATACAAAAATTCAAAGAGAACATAATGATCGCTCATGTTCTACTTCACTTTTAAAATCTCCTGGTAAAAAAAGACCCCGATTATCATACAAAGATAAAATTGGCGATGGTGGTTTTGAAGTAATTCGACGAACAATAGAGGATTTTTATATAAACTCGAAGAAGGTCGACCTGCAAACCCTTACTTCGTGCTGTAAAGAACAAAATCGATTTGCCGTACGGGTATAAAACCTTAAATCGGATTTTACGAGCAAATGGTTTTGTTTGGCGCAAGTGCCAAAATAAACGAAATTTGCTCATTGAGACACCAAATATTTTTCACTGGCGGGTGAGATATCTATCAACTGTAAGGCAATATAAGCAAGAAGGACGCAATATTGTGTATCTAGACGAAACCTGGGTAGATAATGATATGACAGTGAACAAATGCTGGCAAAGTGAAAGCGTTATAGGTGTTGTTCAGCGAATCCGTTCTAGTAATCGCTTTATTATAGTTCAGGCTGGTTCATAAGCCGGATTTATTCCAAGTGCTGCTTTAGTTTTTCGCTCGGGACTATCATGGACAGATGAATAGAGATAATTTTAAAAAGTGGTTGCTCGAGAAGCTTCCACCTAACATTCCTTCCAAATCAGTCCTGGTAGTAGATAATGCTTCTTATCAATCTCACGTAGAAGATAAAGTGGCAACTAAATACTCTACAAAACCTCATATGATATCGTGGCTTAAATCGAACAATCATGTATGTGATCCAACATGGAGAAAATATCAATTATATGAAGTATTATCAGCCAACAAGCCTAGAGAAAAAAAGTATAAAATTGACGGGCATACACCTTTAAGGCTGCCTCCATACATGTGCGACCTCAACCGTACTGAATTTGCATGGGCAGGAGTAAAAAAATATATTCGAGAGCTCAACACCGGTGAACTTTCAATTACAGATTTAAATAGAATAACATTAGAAGCGATTGACTCAACATCGGCTGAAAATTGGAAATCGTATGTTAAACATGTTCTTTCTGTTGAAAACAATACTGGGAAGTAGATGGCAACATTGAAACGGTTATTGTTGATTTAGTTATCATACTGGGACCTTCAAGTAGTGACGACGAAACCTCATCATTTTCAGAGGAAGGTAACGATTTAGAAGGAATCGAAACATTAGAATCACAGCCGTCAACCTCATATATGTCTTAGTTTTTTTTTCATTTATTTTGCAGAATTGTTCATAAAGTAGCTGTCAATAAACTGCTTTAAAATAATCAATTTTCTGTTCAATACCGGTGTCAAAAAATATCTAATATTGCAATTAATATTTGAAAAACTACAGAACGCATATTTTTCCAAAATTAACACATCATTGTAGTTATAGTAGGGGAGCCAGCACTGATTCCAGTGAACAAGATTTATCAAAATTTTAACTTATGCAGTTCGACTTTAAGCTATTCGGGTATGCCAGAAGTGACCGTTTGTTTCCGTCTGTCATATTACTTTGTACAGGGGGCGTCATTGTGAAGTACTATACAGAGCTTTTCCTAATTGCGTCCTAATGTTAAAGAGAGGTGATTCTTGGACCTTTTTAAGAAAAAAGTTTAATATGAATCTAAAAGTCTTAACTTTGGAGATACAGGATTTTAAATAAACATTTTTTTTTTTAATCCTAATTCTGATGCTACTATAGATAAATAACTGTGTCAAATTTGATACTCGTCTTTTATGCATAAAATGGCATTTTTTATTAACAATTGAATCGGTCATTCGCGAAACCCCGTAAGTCCAAAAAATACAATTTTTGGAAAACTGGAAATAACTTTCTGCAAAAAGTTATAATAAATAGATTTTTTTTTTGAAAAGTAGTTTATTGAAGAATTTGTAATTAAAAATTCGTTGCAACATATTGCATATCAAAAAAAACAAAAATTTACTCCAAAAAATTTTTTGAAATTTGGACACATACGGGATTTCTCAAATGAACGAGAATTTTCAGAATATCGAGGTTAAAATAAATAAAATAATACTGAAATTTTTGTTGAATATATCATTTATTTATTATAAGGTAATCTACAAAGTAGGCCAGCGAGCCAATTCGGCATAGAAGTGTTGTACTTCTTCGTCTTGAGGTATGTACTGCATCAGGTTCTTAACGTCATTCAGTTTGTTCACATCGATAGGAACACGACCAACATACAGTGTCTCTTGGGGCAATACAATCCTTGTTGACGCCAATAATTTCAATGAGAATGTGTGAAATTTCAATCCATCAATGAAGTCTCGAGCTACAACCACTACGTCTTCACAATAGTCAAACTGATTGAATTTAGAGATAGTGAACGGCTGCTTTAGCTCTTTGGGTAATTTTCTTTGATAAGACTCGTCAGATAGTACATTCTTCTTGAAAAACTTTGGCCACCATTTTTGAAAACTTAGGACCTCATGAGTGTGTAGATGTTTAACAGTGAATTTTCCACGGGTTGAACAGGAATTTGCAACCAAAGCAATATATTCCTTCATTGTGTAAATTCTATCTCTTCGTTTAATTTTCCGTTTTACGACACTGAAGTCTCTGTCACATGGTAGGAAAGAGTGACCCCTCACGGGAAAATATTGGAAAATTCGTTCAAACCTACCGGTCGATTGCAAAGCCATCATCATACGAACAACAGCATGGTTTTTGTTCTGGCCTCAGGCTCCGTCTGAGAATACATGCAATTCTTTAACAGATGAGTCAATTTCTGTATTAATATAATCCAGCAACATGGAACATACTTCATCGGGACCTTTTTTTGCCTCTCCTTCATGATATATGCAAAATCTAGAAGTATTATTTCGCAGCTCATGAATATTAAAAACATCGACTGTTAGCTGTCGTAAATAAAATGATTCCTGTACTGGAATGACAGGAAGTTGCAAATTTTGCATAAAGTTCATGCAAATACCCAGAACAGTTTGATCTTCTGAACATTTTTTCTGAATCTCTTTAAGTTTGGAATAAAATTTCTTTGCTCGGCGATTATGCACCATCTTTTCAGCTATTGCTACCCGCTTAGCATTTTCGTTTAAAGTGGGATTTTTGATTTTAACTGACAGCTCCTCACAAGTACAACATGTGTCGACTTGTGGTTGCTGAAACTTTAGATCAAAGTTTTCCTTGAATATTTTCATGTAAAACTTGTATTTGACTATATTTTTTAAATCAGGGTATTTTTCTAGAAAAAGATTCCACATGATTTTAACATTTAAACGAGGGTTAAGGTAATGCACTTCATGAGTGGTGTAATGCGCAATTTTTGTAGGAAATGAGGAAATATGATCCACGATTTTTCGGACAATTTGTTTAGGCATTACATTTCCGGGAGTGTTTTTACCTCTCTTATCTTTGGGAGTACTGCCAGCGGCTGAAAGTTTACATATTCTTCGAGTACACCATAAACACTAAGGAATGCTTTTTTACAAACATTAATTCGGGACTTTCCTGGAACTTTCACAAAATATCTAAAAAAGAAAAAACGTTTGTCAGCTTACCTATATTTTCTTCTAGTATTATCTAAATAGGTACCTGAATGAAGTGTTCCTCTGAGGTGCTTCTTCGTTTCTTCTGCAACGTCGCCTTTGTATATCAGTCAAATCTATGTTGTTTTGCAGTAAAATATCTTGCTCGTCCTTGGTTTGCAATGAAGTTATTCCATTATAAGCGATTTCAGCATCTTGTATTGTAAGCAAGTTTGGTATACATTGTTTTTTGCAGCTAGAAAAAAAACATTAATTATTTCTATAGAACATAAAACTAATAACGCATATTAAAACTTACTTGCACGGATATAAATGGGGAGTTGGTTGAACAACATTGCCCCTCCAGTTTTTGTATTCCTCATTTTTCACTCTGGATTTTTTTATTTTCTCGCACTGGTACTCTACTGTTTTCACACACTTTCTTCTTTTTCTTGGACTCCTTTCAACACTTTCGTCGGTACCACTATCACTAGACATCTTATTCACTAAATTATTTTAGCATTAAGTGATTAAAACCAGTATAAATTATTCCTAAATAATAATAAAAGCAAGCCGCCTTGTTTACGATTATTTTACTCAATACTGACTGACGTTTGACGGTTTCGACAGACATAAGCAACAGCGTACCTGGTGGGGACATCGCGCGCGCTTTCATTTGAGAAACACTGTAACTCCTGCACTTATGGGCTGGCTGCCCCTGTAAAAATCTGGACTTGTAAATCGTGTATCACTATACTGGGTGGTCCAATAATAGTGGACGTAGGCAGTAGCCCGGGAACCGTTAATGACAGAACTCAAGAAAAAATATATTTATAGGTAAATCGATCAAGAAAAATCAAAATTAAATCTTTTTAAAATTCGAAAGTTCGCCGTTTTTGCAACACAAATGAGATATAGATGTGCGGTACACGAAAGAAAAAAGACAAATATAGATAAAGGTTCATTAAGCATAGTTACATTTTTTAATTATCTGAAGTGCGTATAGTCAAAAAGGAGCGCCTTATTACTTAAAGAACGACGGGACACCACTGGTTTAAAGAGATTTCTTGGCCGATCTTCCTAAACCGATTGACTCCGCCCGGTTTTCTTTCGTGTCCTGCACTTTACTTATTTTGATTCAATTTATGAAAAACTGGATGTCGGCGCTTTACACTCGAAACGTCGTAAAGGATTTGAAATGCCAGATAAAACTCAACAGTTAAGGCATTTTTTTTTTAATTTTTGATATTTTACAGAATCAAATAGAGGTTAGGTTTTGTGACATAAAAAACTACATTTCTTTGATCTCCTAAACATTTCAAAATTCTCCATTTTTGCAAAAGAATTTCCTCATGAGCTTTTAAAACATTTGACCACCCAATACAATATATTTGTTATAAATCAACTAAAAAGGGAATTAGTCGTTTTATACCGGAGCGATATGGTAGAAAGTTGCACTAACCCTTATGAAATGTTGAGTTTTTTCATGATAATGATTAAAAACTTTGTATGCCAGTGACAATTAAGTCAACAGAAAGAAGTTTCTCCGTACTAAAAAGAATTAAAAATTATATTAGAAATACTACTGGACAGGCGCCACTAAGTATATAATTTTTGCTAATATAGCAAAAATCTCAATTGAAAAAGGATTTATAAAAACAAGATGAGAACGGTTTCATAGAGGAAGTAATAGATCATTTTGCTAAACAGAAGAATCGCAGAATTCCTTTAATTTATAAAAAAGCTTTAATTTTTAGAACCCGCGTTTTTCCTTTAGAAATAACTTTTTTTCTCACGTTATTAAAATATAGGTATACTTTATTTTAGGCTGAGATGACTCTTTTAAAGTTTATTTTGTAAATTTTTTACAAAATTATTGCTATTAATATTTAAAAGGTAATTATACAGTATACCTTTTTCTGCTATTATAAGAGATTTTTCAAAAATTCTTTTCCCCCGTGCTTATATAGGCCGAACGTAACAATAATCCGTCTGCGCTGCTTTTTCCCATTCTTTTTTTTATTTTCCCGTAAACAAGTCCAGTGCGTTTCTGTCAAAATATGTAAACACGAGCTATGACTCATGTTTATTTTCTAAACCTAGTAGACTTCATTACAGGAATTACAATAAAACTTAAGAATTAATAAAGAAGGGGGCAAATTTTTAAAGCAGCGCAGACGGATTATTGTTACGTTCGGCCTATACAGGGTTATTCACGCAACCCGTTCATTAAAAGTTTTTGATGATGCCATTTAGATAAATATTTCAAATTTTGGGATTAAGGTAAGGTCAAGGGGTACTTCTATTTTGAAATATTTTCAACTTCCTGTCACTTTCGGTTTAACCGGAAGTTGGTATCAACTTGCTTATTTTAAACAGAACACCCTGTATTTTGTGATATTGTTTGATTCTACGGAGAATTTTAATGCTATTTTATGTAGCATATCCTATACCTAGGTTCAATCGTTCTTAAGATATTTGACTTTGAACCGAAAATGAGCCTTCGGGGTACCAAATTTTAAAATCTTATATTTTTGTAAGTTTTGATGATATAATCTTCATATTTTGCAAACGATCGGTAAATAATCTTAGGTTTCTATTTTTTTTTATTGAATTTGTCTATTTTTATACAGGGTGTCCTAAATTCAGCGGCAAACATTCACATTTTCAAAGCCGCTAAAGTCCGTTTTTTTAAATGGGACACCCTATAACTTTATGCACTATCAAATGTAAAATTTCATTTTCTATCGAACTGTATTAAGGTTAATTGGGTTTTATAAAAATATCGTATGTATTTGCTTAAATGTTTACATTTTCCAATGGTGAGCCATGGAAAAACAATTGAGATCCAATATCCAATATGAAAGATGATTAGTATGCGTTATTTATCAAAAGCTGTCAGTGATAAACTAAATCTTCTAAATCGAAATGGAAGAATACTCAAACCCTCAAAGTTCAATACCATCTGCAGAATACGATTTGGGAATTTCTTCTTCATCTGTCCAAAGAATCTTGAGCGAACATCATATGCACCCTTATTCCTTCCAAAACGTGCAAGCCTTGAGACCCGGTGATGACGTCCGACGTGTAGAATTTTGGAATTCATGTTTTTGAAAATTCAAGAGGACCCTCAATTCCTTCCAAAAATATTTTGGGCCGATGAAGCGAAATTTTCTAGAGAAGGAATAACAAATAGTAAAAACGAACATTTCTGGGCAGCAGAAAATCCGCACGCTTTACGCGAAACGCGTTCTCAAAGGAGGTTTAGCTTCAATGTTTTCGGTATAGTATTAAATGATCAAGTGCGGTACTGTATTTATGAAGACAATTTAAACAGTGATAAGTATTTGGAAATTCTACGAGGGACGGTTTCTGAATTTATAGAAGAAATTCCTATTGGTGAGCTGCAAAAATATTGGTATCAATTAGATAGGGCACCAGCACATAATTCCGCTTCAGTTTATCTCCAATTATCTCGAATTTTTGAAGATCGCTTGATTGGTCCCAATGGCCCTTGGAGATGGCCCCCGCGATCACCTGATTTAACACCCCTAGACTTTTATTTATGGGGATTTATCAAAGGTAAAGTCTATGCTTCCCCAGTAAATAACCAACAAGATTTACTGGACAGGATACGAACAGCTTTTGCCGAATTAGAAAACGGACAAATTCAACGGGCCACAGCAACTGTACAAAGAAGAATTGAAATGTGTTTTCAAATGAACGGACAGCATATAGAACATTTGTTATAATTCAATTTTATTATTTTATTTATTTATTGTTGATTGTTAGATTGCTATAATTTTAAACAAGTTTAGAACAGTCTCGAACTTAGTAGATATGGTTAAAAATAATGTAAACAATTTATTACATTTTTTATAACTTTAACTTTTCCGAAGCGAAAAAATTTCGTTTCAATCCTCTTCAATTTTCTCTTGTTCATTGGCGATAAATGAGGATGTTTTTCATTAAAAACATGGCACGTTCTCTCCAATATTTTGTAACATTCTCCGCGAATATAAAATAAATTGATAAATTTAAAAGTTTTAAATCAGCTATCATGTTGAATAGAAAAGCACAACAATTGTTTTTCCATGGCTTACTACGGGAAGGTGTAAGCATTTAGCAAATACATATGATAGTTTAATAAAAACCTGATTATTTCGAAAATGGTTACGAATAGGTATAGGGAACCTTAATACAGTTCGATAGAAAATTAAATTCTACATTTGATAGTGCATAAAGTTATAGGGTGTCCCATTTAAAAAACGGACTTTAGCGGCTTTGAAAATGTGAATGTTTGCCGCTGAATTTAGGACACCCTGTATAAAAATAGACAAATTAAATAAAAAAAATAGAAACCTAAGATTATCGTCAGCAAAATATGAAGATTATATTTTCAAAACTTAAAAAAATATAAGATTTTAAAATTTGGTACCCCGAAGGCTCATCTTCGGTTCAAGGTCAAATATCTTAAGAACGGTTGAACCTAGGTATAGGACATGCTACATAAAATAGCATTAAGATTCTCCGTAGAATCCAAAAATATCGTAAAATACATTTAAAATAAGTAAGTTGAAACCAACTTCCGGTTAAACCGGAAGTGACAGGAAGTTGAAAATATTTCAAAAAAGAAGTACTCCTTGACCTTACCTTAATCCCAAAATTTGAAATTTTTATCTAAATGGCATCATCAAAAACTTTTAATGAACGGTTTGCGTGAATAACCCCGTATAGGTCGAATGTAACAATAATCCGTCTGCGCTGCTTTAAAAATTTGCCCCCTTCTTTATTAATTCTTAATTTTCATTGTAATTCCTGTAAGGAAGTCTACTAGGTTTAGAAAATAAACATGAGTCATCGCCCGTGTTTACATATTTTGACAGAAACGCACTGGACTTTTTTACGGGAAAATAAAAATAAGGGGGGAAATTTTAAAGCAGCGCTGCCGGATTATTGGTATATTCGGCCTATATAAGCACGGGGAAAAAGAATTTTTCAGAAATCTCTTATAATAGCAGAAACAGGTATACTGCATAATTACCTTTAAAATTTATATTTATATATTTAATGTCTTTATCCTTTAACGATTAACCCTTATCTCTCTACTCCCACCATACTGGATAGGTGCGTATTAGGTACAGATTTTCATATAAACACAATTTTATAAATTTAACAATTTAAATTAGTAATAATATTTTTTCAAAATTTATTACGCAATTGACGAAGTAGAGTGGTCACTAGAGTAACCTTAGAGATCTAACCACATTAAAAATAATTTCCTCCAAATGTGCCTGACCACTTTTTGATACCACGAGCCGCCCCTGTTAGAATGCATAACTATTCTAGTAATATAAATATTGACGATATTAACGTAAGTAAGTTTATTGACTCTAATAATAAAAAATTGTTTACTTCTCAGTAAGAGTATAGTTAAGGCATTGTTGAGTTTAATATAATCATAGTATATGTAATTCGCTTATATATTTTATGTATTAAATAAATAAATAAATAAGTAAATTTATTTTTAATGTAAATATTTACCTCTTTTCTTATCGTCGTATAGGTCAATTTCAGTGTCTTCAAACCTAAGGAGAGGGCTTCTATGATCACTCTAAATTAGCCTCGAAGAACGACGAGACCCAGTTGTCCCAGGATTTTCCGGCGGTTTTTTCACTATTCGCGTAAGTCTTCCGATTTGGCGGCGCGAAAATTTGAAAATAGTCCGGCAATATTCGCTCTCTGTACCGACTGCTCGTTCAGCCTCGGTAAGGAAACAACTGAGCGTCGCGGCGCGCTCGCCGGATTTTGTTGGAATTCTGCCGGTCCGGGGCGCTGTTGCCACGTCGTGCCGGTTCCGGACTCCGGGTCGAAACCGGAAGGAAAAAACGGAGGGTACTTGTACATGTCTGGTAGGTTTTCGGTAGAGTTTTGGTACGTTGATGTGACTGACAGCCTTTATCGGTCTAATTTGTTTCCATGAGAACTTTTGGACATACACTGTTCTAAATATCTTTTACACCTTTAATTTTGTTTGCTGCGTATGTATCCAATGGACTTCAACTATTTCAAATTAAGCTTTTACTTCCAACGTAAAAGGGTACCTAGGTGCCAAATAACATGTTTCTCAATTCCGTCGGTCTGTCTGTCTGTCTGTCTGTCAGTCGGTCTGTCTGTTCGCGGCTTAGCTAAAAAACTACGTACCCGATTGACTTCAAATTTTCGTCAAAAATTAGGGGTCATTTGGGGATGGCCTAGTAACATTTTGGTAAAAATCTGATATCGCAAAACAAAATGGCGTTTTAGTGAAATATTAAAAAAGTTATTACTAAAAAGGTACTTATCTAATTTATCTCAAATTTTGCATTATGTAGGAATTAACTGGTAAAATTTTGGTATGAATGCAAGATAGCGGTACAAATTGACGACTTAGGAAAATATTTAAAAATTGAGCCTGAAAAAATACTTGGTAAATTGATTTCAAATTTTGTGCCATAAACAACTGTGGTATAGAGTTCAACTAGTAAAACCACGGGCGTGCAGTCCATGGAAGCAAGGGAAGCAGTGCTTCCCCAAAAAAAAAAATTACAAAACATCTTCTAAAATGTAATTTTTAAAATAGGAGATCATTAATTTAGTTTATATTAAAAATGCTAAAATATTTTCTTAATTATCAAGCCCATAATAAATGCGGCCTTGACTCCGATCCAGCCACAAAAGAATATCGAATAGAACCTATGCGGGCCGCTAGCTTCTCTGCAGCCAAGTCCTGTATGCTTGATTTCCTGTGAATCGAGCCAGAGGTTATTGAACTTTCCACCGGCTGTTTGCAATTTTTGCATTCCAGGCGCGTGTTTTAAGTGGTGGCGGAAGCTATCGTTGGAGTAGGTTCTTTGTTTGAACGGCTATCCGTGTGTTGTGTGATACGTACGTCGCGTCGTGCATGGTGCGATATGGAAGACAATAATACGGACGTTGATATGCAAATACCGTCAACTTCAGCTGTCGGTAATAACGTTGCAAATGTTGGAGAATTTAATAAGAAGAGTGTGTGTGAATGTGTGGCGTGTGTCTTAATAATAAAGAGATTTTCAACTTCGCTGATAAACTTCAAATAATTTCCAAAGGAAAGGATTTAAACAATTTCCTCGCTATAAAAATACACATTATGTCCAAAGCGCATTTACAGGCCGTCATAAAAGAAAAAGTCTTCGGCAAAACCAGAATTGAACACGCCCTTAATAAACAGTTGGAAATTAGTCACCGCCAACAAGTAGTCGATAAAAATAGGCAAATATTAAGAAGACTTATCGATGTTGTTTATTTTCTCGGACAGTACGAATTGGGATTTAGAGATTATGACGAAACAAGGGTTTCTTCAAATAGAGGAAATTTTCAAGATTTACTTAGTTTAATGGCTAAATATGATGATTGCTTAAAAAAAAATTTAGAGCGGTCTAGCGTTTTTCGCAGAACGTCGAATCGAATCCACTGTTCTAAAAAGAATTAAGCATGAAATTAGTGAGGCGCGGTTCACTGCTATTGTTCTGGACGAAACAACTGATATCACTAATTTTAGCCAATTATCTATAATAATACGCTACGTTAAAACAGACGGAAGTATTCAAGAGCGATTTTTAGGTTTTAAGAATGTGTCCGAAAATCGTACAGCAGATGCATTATATACCGTAGTTTATAACGTTACTAAAAAAATTAATGGAGAGAAAAAATAAGTTGCTCAAACTTATGATGGAGCTGCGATGATGGCATGCAGGATAATTAGGGTGTCTGCAAGCTAAAGTTCGAGAAATTTTCCCAAGCGATGTATTTGTCCATTGTTTTGCTCATAAATTAAATTTAGTTTTATCACAAGCCATCAATCACATTAAAGAGTGTAAAGTATTTTTCGTTACTTTAAGTGGCATGGCTGCTTTTTTTTTCCAAGTCAACAAAACGTACACAAGCTTTGGACTCCATTGTCCACAAACGATTGCCCAAAGTAACTCCTACTAGGTGGAACTATAATGGAAGACTTGTATTAACAGTATCTAAAAATCGTGAATCACTGATTAAACTATTTGAGAATATAATAGAAAATAATGAAACGTAGAGACTCAGAAGCAATAAATAGTTCGGGGAGGGGGTTTTGGATTGTTTGAAATGAGATTTTAATTTTAATTATTTGTTGAACATATTTTCAGAAATATTTCCATTCTCGGACAATGTTTTTATATATTACAAACTAAAAATAGTATTTTTTCTGTAATTTTATTCGATTTATCAGTGCCAATATAAGTATATAGGTACCATATATTACAAACTAAAACAAATGATATTGCTTTTTGCCTAAAAAAAGTGGGCGCAATATTTCTTTAACAATTTTTTTTCGATTTTAAGTGTTCAAATTATTTGTTGCATGCCAAAAAAAATCTTTTTACTGACCTATTATTGTTATAAACTATCTATAGTCATAAAGAAAATCATCTCACTGTGTACCTTATTTTGTATATGTTTCAAGAAAAAACCTTTAACTTAAAAGGTTTCCTATAAAATACAAATATGGCACTAGTTTGAAAAAAAAGTGAGATGCCACTGACCTATTTTGGGAGAAAACGATGACGTTAAATGTAGAGCCACAAGCCAAGCGTCTTCGAACAGACAAGGTGGGAGATGTTCAAGCATCATACAGACGCCTCTTTTATGAAATAATCGATCAAATTCAACAAATAAACTATAGATTTAACGGTTTAAATGATTTTAAATTTCTCGAGCTCTGCAATTTTGTTGCATTTAAAGGAAAAGATGGGTTTAAATTTCTTCTTCTTCATTATGGCGAGTTCTTCGACCGAGTATTACTGTTAAAGTGATTTATGAAACTGATGACATTAACGCAAAAAATAATGCTAAGGAACTAATGCAATTTTTAAAAGGAAAGGAGCTGAGAAGATGCCTACACCGAAGTGTCGAAATTGTGTGAATTAGTATTGACAATACGTGCCACAAGTTCATCAGTATAACGCAATTTTTCAGCACTTAAACGTATAAAAAATTTCGTGAGAAATTCAACGGGGCAGGAGAGACTTTCGCACTCATCGCTGTCGTCCATTGAAAACAAACTTCTCAAAAATATGTCGGAGCATCGACGTTTTTATGATGACGTCATTGACGAATTTGCAAAAAATAATCGAAGAATCGAATTACATTACAAATAGGCTTCCCTTTTTTAAAATTTCACCGCACGCCCCTGAGTAAAACTGTGGTGCTAATTTAATTTTTTATCCTATTTACCTCAAATTTTGGACAAAAATCGAATGTTATATAGGAATGAAGAATGAAGAATAAGTATGAATCCAAGATAGTAAACCAAAATGGCGGCTTTTTCAAATATTTAAAACATAATAATTAAGTAGATGTAAAAAATGATAATGAGGATACCTTAAACCAACCTAGCTTGATAATTTTTTTCCAACATACAATAATTTCTGATTAAAATCAGATTCTATATCTCTCCTGGTTGACATCTCTTCTCCAGTGGCGTAGCCAGTTGTCACCAATTACTATATTATGGCAAATCGCCTTCGTAGTCAGCGAAAAATGAACTCTTCGGTTTTTGACATAAAAATAAAATATTTTTATGACGCATTATAGAAGTGAAAATTAAAAATGTCTTTATTTCTTTCTTAAATTAACAAAATATTTTATTATATTATTATTTTTATGATAATTTTGAGTGTCATATGCAATTTCTGTGTTTTGTTTAAGTGGTAAATAAAAATCAAATGTGTAAATAATAAAATCAGTTGATCAAGCAGTAAGCACAGACCCTTGAGGTACTCGTTTATGTATCGATAGCATATTAGAAGTGTTAAATTTGTATTTATTAGAAATTCTAGTACATTGATTACGGTTAGAAAGGTAATTAATAAACCAGTGACATGTTCTGTCACTGAAAGCTATGATATTTAAGTTTGGCTAAAATCGTCTCGTGATTTAAAGAATCAAAAGCTTTAACTAAATCAATTAATATTTACATTAGTAGCAAATCCATTATCCCAATTTTCTAAGCTATCATCTAATTGTTATCATGGTAATTTTTTTTCTAAAACTGGATTGTCTGGTAAAATAATAAGGTATTAATATAATCCATAATTTAGTTAAACATAACCCTTCCAATAAATTTAGATATTATCTAACGCAATAGGAGGAAAATTGCCTAGTTTTCTATGTTTTAAGCTTGTAGTAAAAAATTCTGCACAAGTTGTTCCGTAGGTGTTTTCGGTTAGCCATCGGGTTTTGTTTTAACAAAATAGGTAATTTTTAATGTAATGTGTTTTAGTTTGATAAGCCTAATTAAAGAGTTATTTTTTTTATTTTCATTATAAAACACGATTTCTATCAGAAAAGCGCTCAAAAAAAGCATCGGCAGTGTCTATCAAACAAACCAGTGTGTTAATAAATTTCATTCATCTACAAAAATATTTTATGAGGAATTAATTTTGGCCAAAAAAAGAAAATTAAAAGAATCTTTTTTTGTTAGCGCAATCCCATAGTTTATTTCCTTACACTTAAATGTCATATAAATAACCACACTTCATGTTTCAAAACAAACGATCTGGCAATAGCGAGCTCGCATGTAACCATGACTACGGCGTCTTACTGACCTTCTATATCACTTTCCAGCTGAAGCCCGGCAAGGTTCACCACGTGAAGAGCGAATTTGTCTTCTGGCTGGTATTTCACTATAAGATGCATTGAGTCAATAAAGATAATTTAACTGAAATATTAAATCAAAACTGTTGCATACATTTAAGTAGAGTAATCCCAGTAATACTCATACTTTTATTTGATTATAAAACAAATGTGATTTGAATGTGGAAAATCTTAATAGAAAGTACAACTCGGCAGTTTATTACTAGATAATACTGAGTGATATCCAGTAGCGGCTCTTCCATAAGGTCATTTGGTCAATAATCCCCCAAAAATATTTCAAAAAATAAATTATTTGTTTGACCGTCCCTCCTAATAGTTGTAATAAAACGCGAACATTGGGAAAAGTTAAATACGCTGCACTATTAGCCGGGCACGGCGGCGGCGGTTCGAATGGTCTCATTGCGTTCCTTAAGCATAATAAAATACCAGGGGCGTGCAGTCCATGGGAGAAGGGAAGCAGCGCTTCCCCAAAAAAAAATACAAAACATCTTCTAAAACGTAATTTTTGAAATACGAAACCAATAATTTAGTTTATATTAAAAATGCTAAAATATTATCTGAATTATCAAGTCCATAATAAATGCGTCCTTGACTCCGACCCAACGACAATAGAATATCGAATAGAACCTATGCGGGCCGCTAGCTTCTCTTCAGCCAAGTTTATTGAAGAGGTTATTGAACTTTCCACCGGCTGTTGGCAATTTTTGCATTTCAGTCGCGTGCTTTAAGTGGTGGCGGAAGCTATCGTTGGAGTAGGTTCTTTGTTTGAACGGCTAATTGTGTGATACTTACGTCGCGTCGTGCATGGTGCGATATGGAAGACAAAAATAAGGACGTGGATATGCAAATACCGTCAACTTCGGCTGTCGGTAATAACGTTGAAAATGTTGGAGAATTTATTAAGAAGAGTGTGTGTGAATGTGTGGTGTGTGTCTTTATAATAAAGGGATTTTTTAAACTTCGCTGATAAGCTTCAAATAATTTCCAAAGGAAGGGCCAAACCGCCTATAAAAAATTTGACCACAAAAATGAAAAACTGTATTAGACATTTTTATCCGGAAAAAATACGAACGATTTAAATTAACAGGGTGTGAAAATATTAAATTATTTTGTTGGCCATGTTTACTTTTTGAAAAAGAAAAAGGTTTTTGGAATGAAAACTGGTTTTTCCGATTTAAACAATTTCCATAAAGCTGTAAAAAGACACATTATGTCCAAAGCGCATTTACAGGCCGTCATAAAAAAAGTCTTCGGCAAAATCAGAATTGAACACGCCCTTAATACAGTTGGAAATTAGTCACCGCCAACACAATGAACTAGACGATAAAAATAGGCAAATATTGAGAAGACCTATCGATGTTGTTTGTTTTATTGGACTGCACGAATTGGGATTTAGAGGTCATGACGAAACAGGGTTTCTTCAAATAGAGGAAATTTTCAAGATGTACTTAGTTTAATGGCTAAATATGATGATTGCTTAAAAAATCACTTAGAGCAGTCTAGCGTTTTTCGCGGAACGGCGAATCGAATCCAGAATGATTTAATTTCCGCTGTTGGAACCATTATTCTAAAAAGAATTAAGCAGGAGATTGGCGGGGCGCAGTTCATTGCTATTGTTCTGGACGAAACAACTGATATCACTAATTTTAGCCAATTATCTATAGTAATACGCTACGTTAAAACAAAAGGAAGTATTCAAGAGCGATTTTTAGGTTTTATGAATGTGTCCGAAAATCGTACAGCAGATGCATTATATGCCGTAGTTTATAACGTTCTAAAGAAATTAATGGAGAGAAAAATTTAGTTGCTCAAAGCTATGATGGTTGCTCAAAGTATGATGGCAGGACAATTAGGGGGTCTGCAAGCTAAAGTTCGAGAAACTTTCCCAAGTGCTGTGTTTGTCCATTGTTTTGCTCATAAATTAAATTTAGTTTTATCCCAGTCCATCAATCACATTAAAGAGTGTAAAGTATTTTTCGTTACTTTAAGTGGCATGGCTGCTTTTTTTTTCAAGTCAACAAAACGTACACAAGCTTTGGACTCCATTTTCCACAAACGATTGCTCAAAGTAGTGGAACTATAATGGAAGACTTGTGTTAACAGTATCTGAAAATCGTAAATCACTGATTGAACTATTTGAGAATATAATATAATAGTTCGAGGAGGTTTTTGGACTGTTTGAAACGAGATTCTAATTTTAATTATTTGTTGAACATATTTTCAGAAATATTTCTATTCTCGGACAATGTTTTAAGATATTACAAACTAAAACAAATGATATTGCTTTTTGCCTAAGAAAAGTGGAAGATTTTAAGTCCATATTAAGCCAAAAAAGAGATGACTTTGACCTATTTTGGGAGAAAACGATGACGTTAAATGTAGAGCCACAAGCCAAGCGTCTTCGAACATACAAGGTGGGAGATGTTCAAACATCATACAGACGCCTCTTTTATGAAATAATCAAATTCAGCAACAAATAAACTATAGATTTAACGGTTTAAAGGATTTTAAATTCCTCGAGCTCTGCAATTTTGATGCATTTAAAGGAAAAACTTTTCCAGAAAATGCGTTTAAATCTCTTCTTCTTCATTACGGCCAGTTCTTCGACCGAGTGTTACTGGGATCTGAACCAAAAGTGATTTATGAAACTGATGACATTAGCTCAAAAAATAACGCTAAGGAACTAATGCAATTTTTAAAAGACTAGGAGCTGGAAGATGCCTACACCGAATTGTCGAATGTGTGTGAATTAGTATTGACAATACCTGCCACAAGTTCATCAGTAGAACGCAATTTTTCAACACTTGAACGTATAAAAAAATTTCGTGAGAATTTCAACGGGGCAGGAGAGACTTTTGCATACATCGCTGTTGTCCATTGAAAATAAACTTCTCCAAAATATGTCGGAGCAACGACGTTTTTATGATGACGTCATTGACGAATTTGCAAAAAATTATCGAAGAATCGAATTACATTACAAATAGGTAAGTTTTTAAAAATTGCTTACCTTTCTTAAAATTATATACTAAGCTAGGCTGGGCAGTCCGAATTGCCCTGATTACCTTAAAGATTGACGAAAGTACCAAAAGATTTCACAGCTACCGAACGGCAGCCGAAAGTGATAGCAAATGGAATATGAAATCGCGATTTGGGTCATCAACCGGTCTCTTCTCCGATATTGTTTTGGACGTTTTTAATTGGTGAAAGTTGATTAATATACTGTTTTTTGTAATATATTTTTTTATTTTTATGATCCATGTGTGAGTTAACAAATATACAGGAAATAAAATGTTGGTAGTGACTAGCGCAAAAAAAATAAACAACTAAAAAATGCTTACGAACCTAATTTTGCAAAAATAACCAATATGAAGGTGGTTGCCTCAAAGTTGGCGAGATGAAATAAAATGTCGGTAGTGCAAAAAATTAAATAACTAAAGAGTGCTAACGAACTTAATTTTGAGAAAATAACCGAATTCAAGGTAAGTGGTCGCAATTTGCCAGAACTTAGTATACGATAAACTAGTAAAGACAAAATTAAAGAGCTTCATCGAAACTTTCGCAAAAGTATGTACGATTTAGCTGAACTGGATATGTGGTTGTGAAATCTCTAACTCATTTTACTGTTATGTTTGTTTGTTATTTTCTAAGGACTCGTCGGACTCATTATGGTGCAAAACCGGTGTTAAAGACTTAAAACACTTGAAAGAAAAATATAAAAAAACATGCAAATCACTTGAAATGTTCGGTAACTTACTACGGTCGGAAGTGTTGATATTCGCACTGAGCTAAACACAGCTTAAAAATGTTAAAAACGAAGAGTAGACCTGAACTTCAAGAGAATTTAAAGCTCAATTTAAATACAAGAGTCTTTATTTTTATTTTAAGTATGCCTATTTTTAAATTTGTTATTAACCTCCCAATATAATTCACCACGAGCCGCCACTGGTGACACCTGTAGCATTGTAGCTAAATTGGGATGACGAAAAAGTTGCACCATAGAACTCAAAGAAAAAATTTGAAATAAAGTAGTCAATGGCGATCTTCATAACAAAGTTAAAGAACAAGGTTTGTTTGGAGGTAAAAACTGGTACAGAAAAAATAGAATTTACCAAGGGGGAGCTAAAAATGGCAACTGAAGAGATCATGGCATCCGAGGAGTCAAAACTGACCCTA
>JAUTXW010002420.1:0-43805 GCA_030620095.1 Kuschelorhynchus macadamiae | reverse complement strand
ATAAACACTTCCCAATTCGGTTACGTATTGCTAAAATGCCTTAAAAAATAAAAAATATTCTAACGCAAAACAGCTACGCAGAAATTAATTAACCCAATTTTTAATTCAAGGATTCAAAATTATAATAACAAACCACATAACATGGCGGTACGAAATAATGACCAAAACAAAAACCCAAAAACAAAAAAACATTATTTGACTCTTCCCTATATCACGGGTTTGTCTGAGAATCTGCAATCCTTTTTTAAAAAGCAGAACATTTCAATCAGTCATAAAGCAAACAATTTACTTCAAACCAACTATAGTAAACCTAAAGCAAATACCCCGAAAAATAAAAAATCACACACAATCTATGAAATCCTTTGTACATTGGTCAATCAAGTCAATATCTCGAAAACAGAATAAACGGCCACAAGTACGACAAGAAAAATCAAACCGCTTTGACAAAACACCAAGCCCAAAATAATCATAAGTTTAATTACAAAGAAACTCGCGTGTTAAAAACGAAACAACATAATGAAAAAAGGGAAGTTTTAGAAATGATTTTTATAAAAAAGAACTCAAATTCTGTCAATTCAAAAGCAGATATTCAAAACTTAAGTAAAATTTACAACAATATACTGTAAAAAAAAAATAAAAAAAAGTGAAGGACTCCGGGAATGGAACCTTGGACCCCTCGAGCCTGGTCTGAGGCGCTATCCATTAAACCACGACAGTGCTGCGAAATTTTATATATAATACCTAATAAGTTCAATTCCTTCACCCAACTCTTTGACCTTCCTAATAATAATGTTTCTGTCAAGGTCATCGAATTTTGGTTCTAGACGTAATAATCATTGTACAAAATTAATTTTAACCTACATGAAGGGTATAATGTTATTGTCTGTTTGTGTCTAAGCATGTATTTCGTTTTATATTTTTTTATTGAAAGTTTTGTAAAATTGAGGTGAAATGATTTCTGCCTTGGGTAATATAAAAAAAAAATTGTATATTATTAATAATATCATATTTCATATAATGTTAGTCCACGATTCTTACCACTTGTTTTCATGTTTTTATTTATTTTTTTAGTGTACACAAGATCATTGATGAAGGCTAAAAAATAGCCGAAACGTTTAAATTTATAAAAAAACACTAAAAAAAAGAAAAAAGGTTATGAAATAATTTTTTTTTATTCCCTGGTTATGAAATATATATATATATATATATATATATATATATATATATATATATATATATATATATATATATATATATATATGATAGTATGTTTTTCATTCCATTTACACCAACGTCATAACAAGAAAATGTATCCTTGAACATGCTCATCCCAAGATCCAATAAACGAATATATATATATATATATATATATATATATATATATATATATATATATATATATATATATATATATATATATATATATATATATATATATATATATATATATATATATATTTATTTGTTTTGGGTGATTTAAATATGAGCAATTTTCCCTTTATTTGTTTTGTTTTAGTTACTTTTTTTTTGCATTGTTTTATCTAGAGCAATATGGGTTAATTGCCTAGTTTAAAAACTTGAAATATGTGGAATGGTTTAAAAATAGGACATTTAAATATTAGGTCAATCTTTACGGGGTTTAATGAATTTAAAAACTTGGTAATGGACAATAAATTCGATATGATGTTGTCTGAGACATGGCTTTCCGAGGGTGATGATACAAGTTTTTTTCATATTCCTGAGTTTCAACTAATTAGAAAAGACAGAGCGGGGAGGGGGGTGGAGTTGCAGCTTATGTAAATGTCAACTATAATATAAAAATTATTAATTTTAATTTTGAAACTAATTCTGGGTTGGAATACTTGATTTTTCAAGTTAAAATACGCAGCAAAAAATGTGCATTTAGTGTTTTTTATAAGCCTCCCTCACTGGGTTTCAATGCCATTTTAAGTGATCTAGATAATATATTTTCATATTTATATACCATGTTTGATAGTATATATATTGGGTGACTTTAATATCAACTTGTTGACTCTGCCTAATGCCTTAACTGATTTTTTTGAGAATTTTAATATGTTACAGATTATTAACGAACCCACAAGGGTGACTGGATCCATCAGTACTCTAATAGATTGTATTTTTGTTTCTGATTCTTCCGTGATTCGTAACTCTGGAGTTTTGTCAGCCGATATAATTTCTGATCATAAAATTATTTATTGTGAACTCAATCTCACTAAGAGTCCCATTGTACCAAGAGTTGTGGAATATAGGTGTTTTAGAAATTTTAATGTTAATATTTTTTAAGTGATATGCATAGGCTTCCTTGGGATAATATTTTGTATGAGACGAGTATTGACTTAAAGATTCAGATATTAAATAATTTGTTATTAAAACTATTTGATATTCATGCTCCTAAACGAGAATGCCGTATTACTAAGCCAAAAGCACCGTGGTTAAACGAGAATGTCAAAATCTTTATGAAGCAGCGGGATGATGCATTGCATTTATTTAAACAAACAAAAAATTTACAAGACTGGAACAATTATAAGAGGTTACGTAACTTTACATTAGACCAAGTAAGAAAGGCAAAAAGGCAATTTTTGGAGTCAGTATCTCAAGAAAATAATTAAAAAAAAATGTGGTCTGCTCTTAAAAATCTGAATGTTTGTTCTACCAAAAATTATATATTACCTAAAAATTTATCTGATCCCAATGAAATTAGTAATTATTTTGCCTCTTTCCTCCAGAATGTTTCCGACTGTAGCGAGAAGGTCGACTATTACAATAATTTGAAGTACTCCAACCAATCATTTTCTTTTAAAATGGCTACTACTAATGACATTCATAATATATTGAATAACCTAAAATCTAATGCAACGGGCGCTGATGATATATGCCCCAGTATGTTGAAATATTGTAGCCCACATATGTTTGACTATTTTATTTCAAATAATATTATTCCTATTATGCAATTCGGGTTTAGAAAACATTTTGGGACATCAGTGGTACTGATTAACGTGGTTGATGATCTCATACGTGCTATGGATAAACAATTAAATGTTATATTAGTACTTTTAGATTTCACTAAGGCATTTGACACCATTAATCATTCCCTTCTCATCGCAAAGCTGCAATATTACGGTTTTAGTGATATAGCTTTGAGTATATTACATTCTTACATGTCCAATCGAACTCAGAAAATATACTCTGATAACAAGTATTCTGAACTAAAACAAGTTTTGTCTGGAGTACCTCAGGGGTCGGTCTTGGGTCCGCTTTTATTTCTAGTTTATACTTCGGATATTTTGAAATCTTTACAAAATTGCAAAGTACAGGCTTTTGCAGACGATACACAGTTATACTTCTGTTTTGAACCTAACTTCTTCGTAAATGCACAGGAGCGTATTAACTTCGATTTACTTATAATTAACGAGCCTTCAAAGAAACATAATTTATTTTTAAATCCTGCTAAATCATTTGCAATGGTGTTCTCTAATAGGAATCAGAGTGACTTTTTGAAACAGAATATTAATATCTTAATTGACGGATGTAAAATTAATATTGTAGATAAATCAAAAAATTTGGGCATTATTTTGGATAATGACTTGCGTTTTAGGGACCACTTGAAGGTATTACTTCAGAGAGCATACTTTTCTCTAAAAACTCTATATAACTGCAAACAGTTTTTAAATCCTAAATTGAGGAAGAATTTGTGTGAATCGCTGGTATTAAGTAAATTCAATTATTGTGATTACATTTATGGATTCTGTTTGGACAACGAAAGTAAAAATAGAATTCAGAAAGTTCAAAATACTTGTGTTCGCCTAATTTACAATATAAGAAAATATGATCATGTTTCACTTTGGTACAGGGAACTTAGGTGGTTAAAAATGGATCAACGCAGAAAATTACATTTTTGTTGTTTTTTAATAAATATTATTAACAACCCCTCAGCTCCATCCTCAATTAGAGAACGTATTATTTTTCGAAATGAAATTCATAATAGAGTAGTAAGGAGTGTATCAAGACTGGATATGCCCATCCATCGGACAGCCTTGTTTCAGAGAAGTTTCTCATACAATGCTGTGAAATGTTATAATGCACTGCCAAGCGAATATCTTAACCTAACGTTAAAACAATTTAAGCTTAAATACAAGAACCACCTTATTAATGACCTCTAATTAAGCAATTGAATATATATTTTGTTAATTATATCGTATGTGACAGCAGTACTATGGACTTTTTTGGTGATTATCTATTTTGCGTCATCGAATTTTGTTTAGTTTATTGTTATTATGTCTTTGTTTGGTTCAGTAGAGTAGCTTTTAGCTAGACTGCGCCAAGCACTGGCATGCTTTGTTTTTTTTTTTTATTTTTATTCTTTCCTTTGTGTATTATTTTTGTTTTCTAATTTCACTTAAATAAAGGCTATTTATTATTATTATTATTATTATATATATATATATATATATATATATATATATATATATATATATATATATATATTCTAAATTGTTTTCAATAACGATCTTCTTGTTTTTATGTTAGAGTGGTGTAATATTTTGAACCAGGAAATATCTGCGGACTAACGGAGCAGGTAAAGACTGATAATATGGGTTTCATGCAGCATATAACATCTATATGTGTCCTGAGGATATAAGAATAAAATTGGGAAACGTCGACAATTTAAAAATGGTCTTCTGTTTTTTTTACTGGATCCTAACCCCAAATAATACACCACTCTAACAAAACAACAAGAGGATCGTTAACGAAAACCATTTAGAAACTTAATATCACGGAAATATCTGCCGACCAATGGAGTAGGTAAAGACTGATCATATGGGTTTCACGCAGGATATATAATCTATATGTGTGTCCTGAGGATGCAACAATAAAGTTGCGAAACGTCAACAATTTAAAAAGACTTTTTTTTTGTGTATATAGGATCCTAACCCCTACTAATACACTACTCTAATATAACTCGAGAATGGCTAACGAAAAGTATTTAGAAAGTTAAAAAATATTACTAAAAAAACTAATAATTATCCACCTCAAATTTGGCACAAATATCAAGTGTTAGGTGTATAGGAATAAACTGGTAATATTTTGAGATGAATCCAAAATAGCAAAAGAAAATAGTGGCCTAATAAAATATTTTAAAAATCAGCCAGAAAATATTATTTATTAAATGAATTTCAATTTTTGTGCAACAAGTGTGATGTAGAGATAAATTATTAAAGTTGTGGTACGAATTTAAGATCGCGAAAGAAAATGGCGGCCAAATAAAATTTTTAAAAAATTAACTGACTGAAAATTAAACGTGAAAATGGGATAAACTGATACAAATTCAGCATGACGTACAAAATGGCGGTATGTGCCAATGTACAAACTACTTACTGAATTAGTTTAAATTATGCCCAAAAGTGAAGTGTGGCATAGGTAGAGAGAAACTGGTATAATATTGGTAGGAATCCAATATGATGGAACAAAATGGCGCCTAATAAAAATGTTCGAAAATACAGTATATGTAAGACATATATATTGTGACTATATACTGAACTAAATTGGGTCACACTTCACTATTCCTAACAAATGGAAAAAAAATCATAACGAGGGAAGTTCCGGGTAAAGGAAATTTACCCCATTTTTTGATGTGGTGGATGCGCTGAGTTGTAGTGAAGGTCGCAAAAATCGGACTAATAGAGCTCCGAACGTTTGTTTGTAATATGTTTGATCATAAAAGAAATAGCTTGAATCAAAAACTAGGGAACTTTGGGATCACGCAAACTATTCCTGCCCCTCATTACTCTTTTCGCAAAAAATTAGTAAAATCTGAGAACATGGTAAGGCTCAAAACAATTTTTTTTTGTTTTTTTTTTGAATTTCGATCACATTTCCCGCATTTGAGGTATCCTATTTAATAATAATAATATAATAATAATAATAACAACAAATGTCTTTATTTGGTCACATACAGGAAATATTTAATACAATTTACATTTAAAAAAATAATAGTTACCAGAAAGGGGAAGTACCCACTTGGAAAGTGTGCTTTAACGCTTTAAAGTCATAAAAGTCTAATCATATAAGCATCGACACAGTTCAGGAAAACAATGACACAGATTAGGATACGGTTGTCACAGCCGGGTATAAAAGTCACTATCAACATAATATTACAAGCCAAATTTATAATAAAACTATTAATTATTACACATTTATAATTATAGTTCAATAATAAAATAAAATTAAGATAAAAACAAAATCGATTTTAAATCTTCTTTATAGTGCCCATCGAACCCCTGCCCGTCTCAGGTTGGTCAAAGTGGTCGGGTTTCAGCTCCGCAAAATGCCTCCAAAGTTACCATATTTTTTACCACATTTTTTTAAAGCGACATCCCGCACCTCGATGTCGCCCGTTAGCGAACTTGTCTGAGATTTTTTGACGAGAAATTCGAAAAAAATGTCCCACCTCGAAAATTGACCATAGCGACCTGCATTTTGAATCATCGGGGTATCAGAAAAAAAGTCCTTATTAGACGCAACTACTATGTTATTATAAACTCCACCGAAACTTCATTTTACCAAACGACGCGCCCATTTTTCTTCTATGACTGGCCTTCGAGCTCACTTCTCTCCAGACGTACCATTACCGAGTTAGAACGTGTCGAATCTCAAAAAACACGAATGTCTAAAAATTCTCGGTCCAGGAAACGAGGAACTGAGCTTATTAACAAGGATGTGCCGACTCTTGTTAATAAGGGCAAAACACAAAAAATAGCCCTCAGTATACATCACTTTGACGAAGAACATTGCTTCAATTTTGATAAAGTAAAAATATTAGATATTTTGGGATGACATGGTAACATTTTGGTAAAACCCAGTATGGAAGGTTAGAATGGCGGCCTAATAAGATGTAAAAAAAGCAGGGTCAAAAAACCACTTCGTCGATTGTCTTCAAAATTTGCACAAAAATCAAATATTATATAGAGATCAAATATGGTGAAAATTTTGGTATGAATCCAAGATGGCGGAACAAAATGGCCGCTTAATTATATGTTTACAAAAACCATGAAGAAATTGATTTTAGAAATCAAATATAAGGTAAAAGCATCAGTAATAGTCACTATACTTAGAGGATTTTAAGGATTTTTAATATGAAATTCATGTCTCCAGTCTTCGACAGCTAGTTTACTAGTTATCATCGTCCCAATAATCGACACTATTCATAAACAAAGTGTATTTACAAAAAAAAAAACAGATTTCTACATAGCAAACAAAATGGCGGCCTGATTAAATGTTTAAAAATTCGGTAAAATTCTGTTTCCTAAAATAAAAATCTTCTTTTTATGAAGGAAAACAATGTTATACTTGATTATTTTTATAGATTACTCATGTTATTAAAGGTATAAAAATAAAACAAATTGATAATAAATAAGCCACAAATAAAAAACAAATCAAAAAAATGCTGGAGTATCGCAGAAACGCTTTCATTTGAGTAGGTAAGGTAAGTGAATTAACGTTTATATGTTCGGTATATAGTTGTGGAGTAGAAAATGTGTATTTGTTTCATTCTTAACGATTTTTTATGCATGTGCAAAGTAACTTATCAAGATATCCGTGACTTTCGGCTGGACAAATACAAACTTAAAATCACTAGTGGGCCAACAGCACGAAGACCATCGACTAGGAGGGCCGCAAAACCTTTTCTTAAAGAAGACAAACTACAGAAAATTTTGAGAAAAAGTACAAGTTATAGGACAAGTCTGTTTATTACATTTCCAATAAAAGGGACATTACAAAAAACTACAAACATGAAATTTTTTGCCAGATATTTGACGTCTTTTGTCTTTAATTAAGTTCTCTATTTGTGGCGCGAATTTATAGGCGGAAATAACTTCTAAAACTGCGTCCAAGTGTGCGGCCGTCAATCGCGATCTTGAGGGAGATTTGTTTCCTTTCATCAAAGAAAATAGTTGTTCACACTTATAGGTACTTCCAAACATTGACAGGATTTTACAGACAAATTTTCTCATTTCTTGGTATTGAACAGGCAAGTACTAAAAATTCGAATGTACCAACCCTCAAATTTTTGTTTTAAATGGGTCTGACACTGAATCTCAATTACTTCCATTTGCAAGTGAATTCGAACTTTATCAATATCCATAGTGAAAAGACCAGTAAATAGAGAAAAGTTGTTTTCTTGGGTCTTAAAATCCTGAAAACGATTCTCAAATTCTGCCAGAAGGCTTGTCATTTTCTCTGAATATATTTTGTATCATATTAAGACACTTGTGCTTTCCTGATATGCCTTACAAGTCAGAAAATGTGACAGATTATCCTCTGCTAACTGTTTTTCCCACAACATCATCTTACACTTGAAAACTTTCATATGATCATGTGGGTGTTGTGATATCTACCATAAATGAAAGATCTTGTAAAAAAGGTACATCGCATAATAAGCTGACATCTTCTCCTTTTGTTTCCATGAAAACGCGTATTTCTTCTTTGAGTTTCCAAAACCGGTCGAGTACCATAGAACACGAAAGTCATCGCACCTCTGCATAATATGGTCAACCAGTGTACTCACTTTCTAAATCACGTAAAAATGCAGAAAACTGTCGCTGATTAAGGCCTCGTGACCTTATGAAGTTTATAATTTTTTTCACTGACTATAAAATACTTTCCAACTTGATCACTTTTGAGCATAAAACTTCTTGGTGGATTATACAATGAATATGATGAAAATCTGGTTTGTCACTGCCCGTTTCTCTGATCTTTGTCTGTAATATTTTAACGAAGCCATTTTTTACTCCAGTCATTGAAGGAGCTCCGTCTGTTGCAACGGAACACAGTTTTGACAGTTTTGGGACTTTACAAGACACTCTTTTATAAATTCAACTTTAACAAATGGACTAGTTTAGCACGTTTAAACGTTAAACACGTTTAGTTTATTAATTTCTGCTTGACAGCTGTTTCGACACACTGTGTCTTTGTCAAAAGCTAACCTAAAGTTTTACAGTTTAATAGTTATAGCAGTTTTAAGTTAGCTTTTGACAAAGACACAGTGTGTCGAAACAGCTGTCAAGCAGAAATAAATAAGTGGAAATTAATAAACTAAACGTGTTTAACTTGTATACTAGTGTATAATGAATTTCCATCAAGTAACACACATCGATAAGAAATTTAACAAATGGTTTTGAGTCGTTCGCGATCAACTCCGACAGTACGTAGCTCGCTTGAAGGATATATTAATTTTCTTGCTTTGGACGTGTAAACATAAGCTGTTGATCTTTCAACCGTGATTTTAACTTATTTAACTTTTCGTTTCTGACCATGCCTGTATACTTGTCAATCATAGTTTTCTGAATATCATAGTGACGTTTTATATTATATAATTTTGGGACACCGACTGTACTACAAATCAAACAAATATTTTTTTCTTTTACTTTACAACAAAAAACTTAAATTCCCATTTTTCTTGAAAGATACGATGCTCATCTACAAGTTTCCTTTTAGTTCCACTTGGTTTTGAAGACATATTAAAAACTGTATCCGAAATAAATTATAATAAGTACTGTTAAGTGTTGTAACAATAAGTGCAACTCAACTCGAAACTCTATTGCTACTGACTCATAACTGACTAAACACTGAACGACTGAACTCAATTGAACACGGCTTATATACGGATTGTGATTTCTCGAGTTCTTTCGACAATGTTCAGATAGCGTCATCTGTGTTTTTGCGCGATATAATTGCATGGAACAAGCCAGATAACGTTTGGCTTTAGGTTTTAGGTTGAGTATGTGTAGTTCATCCTTCTAAACATAGATGGTACTATGTACAATTGTACATTTTATTATCCCAATCGTTGTTGCAGCGGCGCGCGCTTTCAAAAACGGTTTTCAACTTGTTCGCGGGCCGCATTATCTGGCTGTTTTCAAAACTGATTTGGGCCGCAGAAAAATGCTCACTGGGCCGCATGTTTGACGTGGTTGTTGTACAGTACTCGTGTTCACGTTTCGGGGTCCCTAGATGCCGGAAAACATATTTTGCCTATTCCGTCGGTCTGTCTGTCTGTTCGAGGCATAGTAATTATTTACCCGATGGACTTCAGATTTTGTCAAAAATTAAAAAGTCATATGGGGGCGACTTGGTAATATTTTGGTAAAAATCCAATATGGTTGAACAATATGGCGGTTTGGTAGAATGTAAAAAAAATGGTTACTAAAAAACTACTTCTCCAATTTACCTTAAATTTTGCACAAAAATTAAGTATTAAGTAGTACTTAACTAGTGAAATTTTGGTATGAATCCAGGATGGTGGCTTAATAAAATATTTAAAAAATCAGCCTGAAAAACTTCTTAATAGATTGATTTCAAATTTTGTCCAAGAATTAATTATGGTATAAAGATGAACTGGTAAAATTGTGGCACGAATTCAAGTTGGCGGAACAAAATGGCAGCCAAATGAAATGTTTGTAATCGTGAAAAAAAACAGGTTTTAAATACATTTAGGGTTTAACATCCCTAGATGCCAAAATTATGTTTTCTCAATTCCATTGTGTGTTTGTTGGTCTGTCAGTTCGCGGCGTAGCTAAAAACTACTTATCTGATTAACTTCAAATTTTAGTGAAAAACTAAGGGTTATGTGGGGATGACTTGATTTTATTTTGGTAAAAATCCAATATTACGGAACAAAATGGCGGCCTACTGAAATGTTGAAAAAGTTATAAATAAAATAGTATATTGTGTAACAAGTGCGTGAAGTTAACTTTTATACACGAGTGTGATGTTTGTGGCCCGAGCCGAAGGCGAGGGTCACAATATCACACAAGGGTATAAAAGTCTTCACGCACGTATTGCACACTATACTTTTTCTACAACCGTAAATAATACAAGTACGAAATAAAATTAAACTATTTAATTTTCTCCTTTATATAATACAAATTAAACTAATGAACTATTTATTTAATTTTCTGTTTTATAATAATTGTAACTTTAATAGAACTTATAGTTAAATTATTTAATTTTCTACTTTATAATAATTGTAACTTTTTAATAGAAATTATAGTTAAATTATTTAATTTTCTTCTTTATAATTATTGTAATTATTAATAGTAATGTTGCAATTTGTTAGATTACTAAATTTAACTTCTGTAGCCTCCTTTGATGATGATTTGTTAAGAATATTGCTGCTTGTGATCGAGGTCATATTTGAATTTTGAACTGACAAAAGTCTATTTGAAATATCATTTTTCTTGTTAAGGGAATTTTCTACGTAACCCTCAGCTACCGTTGAAGATTTCCAACCGCCGCACAGTGGATCGAATCAGTGTTATATAGGGACATTGGGTTGTTTTCCAAAATTAAAAGCTTTTGAAATCCAATAGAATATTCGTTTCACAAACACCCCAGGCCACTGGAAAAGCACCATGAAAGCTGTTGAATCACTTGTTATACATAAAAAAAAACATGATTTTGAAGGGAATTAAAAATTTATTAAAACATAAAGAAATATTTAGTTAAATCCGTGGGCCAAATTAAAATATATGAATGTAATTGAATTGTATTATTTAATAATTTACAGTAAAGATATTTGTCAAGAAGTAAAAATATGATGACGGTTTTCATTGATACTTTTTTTTCTCAGTGGCGTGCTCAACTGAAGTGAATTAAGTCAAAAATTAAAAAAATATATATATTGGTTGACTTTTAAAAAAATGCTTAAAACCGCATGGCTTGCAAACAACTGGAATAATAAGCAGACCCATTCACCTATTTACGAGCATCAACATTTCTTGCCCCAACTTGCCCCCTTGCAAGAAATATGAATTTTAATTTATTTGGAAAGGGATCAAGTAAGCGTATTTAGCGGGTTCCGTGACATGCCGCGTGTTGATCGCGTCATCCTGGAAATCTTCGTTTGCAGTTATTGCACTCATTTGTTTTTAAAAATGGCGTCTAGTTCATTTTTTGACATGTGTTAAAGTTCTTGGTAGTGGAATATTTAAAAAGTTAATATGGATGCATTGACATCAAATCGCGATTTATTTATGTATTTTAGATCTAATAAAATTAAAATAAGTTATTGTGATAGTTTACTTAAGCATGTTATCAAAACAAAAAAAATTACACGAACGGAGAGTACCATTTTGATCCTGAAAGATTGTTTAAGAAAATACTGCAGCATTCTGCTAAATAAATGGAATCAGTCTAATAGAACCGAGGAAAGATTTTCTAAAAATCATAGGACATGGTTGGATCGGATTTTCTTATGGCCAAATTTTATGAATGTGGATTCTAATATTGGTAATACGTCAACTGAAGATATTCAAAAAAGAAAACGCAAATCTTTTTTTTTGTCCTTTATAATTATTGACCGCATTTTAACATCCATTTCTCAAAATAATATGCTTTAGGAAAATATCGGGTTTTACAGTGAATGTCTTCATAGAACGGCTAGCGATTAATTAATTATCGATAGCCATTCAATGTCTCAAGAGAGTATGTATGGGAGGGGGGATACAGGGCCTCCCGTCCCGCCTACGTTATAGGAAATTTAGAAAGAATGTCAAAGTTTCCCCCTTGAACCCAACCTGACATAGAAACTTTGACATTCTTTCTAAATTTCCTATAACTGAAAATGTATAATTCTGTTTTTAGTTGGGTGAGACTTTGGGGCTCAGAACCCTCCCCCCCCCGTGTTATTATCCTAGATCCGCCACTAGTTCAACACTTCTAATATTAAATACCTACATTCTTTATACTTATATGAAGCGATTTTATCGATTTTATATGTTTATGGTTATGCATTTAAAAATATACATTGAATCAAATTTTAGGATGTCCGCCATCTTGAATATTGAACAAATGTCATATTTTCTATGAATGTCTATGAGAGTATAACGCCTCAGCTTTCCAATAAAATCAAAATCATCGAAATCGGACGAATAGCATAAAAATTATGTCCAATGTCCCGATTTCCCTATGCTTCGATCCACTGTGCGCCGTGTTGTTTTAACATTAGTAAATCTGCACCGGTTTCAACTAGCAAGGAAGCAGATGATCGCCTGAAACAATGGCCTGTATATTTTTCTGGATGTGGTAGTTTTAAAAATTTTGCTATTTCACTAGGCAATTTTCCAAATTTGTTTATACCGACGACTTGGCGAGTACATTTTCCTCCTTGATACTTGATGAAGAATTTGTTTTCTTGATAATTTTGGGGACGAAGGGCGGCATATTTTCTGTATAATTCTAAATGCTCGGTAATGGTAAATTTTCTTGTTATTTTGGTTTTTGTATCAGGGACGGATACAACAAGAACACTTCCTAAATCTTGAATATCGCACATTTTTAGCTTATAAATTTCGCTTCTTCTTAGAGCACCAGCAATCCCAAATATTAATATCACTTTGGTTAATAAAAAAACTTCGTCAGGAGCCTTATTTATGAACTTGAAAATTTGTTCTTTCTCCAATATTCGAGATTTTTGTGGAATATATCCTTCATTCTTCCGTTTTAAAAATGCATGAACTTTTGGATATTTACCAATGTCAATGTTATTTTTAATGCTAATAGTACTTTTTAGCATTGAATAATGACTCCATAGTGTTGATGATTTCACATTTTTTGACAATTCTGATAAATATGCGAGTAAAACATTTTCAGAAAGGGTTTTAATATTGTTCTTACTGCGCCAGGTCATAAATTTATTGCACGTGTTTTCATAAATTTCCTTTGACTTCTGAGGTAACAGAGAATTACTAGCTGTTTTCGCTGCTTCCGTAATATCTGGTGGAGTACACATTTCTATATCAGAGTCCATAATTATTGCTTATTATAACTTAAAATAATAAACTGTTCAAATTACTATTCGAACTTAAAGTGTCTATTTTAAACTGTTTGCATTGGCAATTTGACAACTCGTTACCATGACAACGATACAAATTGCGAGGCACGGCCGCCTAATAAAATTATTACCAGTGCGGGCCCGGTGCCTAAAATTAATGGCGGCCCATGCATTTCTTATTGAGCCGGTGCGTGAAGTAAATCCTTTAGGGAAAGCATTGTATTTCACGCATCGGTGCTTGAAAACAAGCTTTAGCTACTGCAATCAGTGTGTAAAATAGGATTTTAAGGACGGTTGTAGAAAAAATAAATTATCCGATTTACCTCATATTTTGCGCACATATGAATTAACTTGTAATATTTTTGTACGAATGCAAGATAGCAAAACAAAAATCATTCTGAAAAATTACTTTTGGGATTAATTTCAAATTTTGGGCATTAAGTGTAATATAGAGATAAACCTGTTAAATTGTGGTACGAATTCAAGACCGCGAAACAAAATGTCGGTTAAATAAATTGTCAAAAAACCAATGTAAAAAATCTTCTTATTCAATTGACTTGATAAAGGGATTAAATGGTACGAATTCAAAATGAGGTTACAAAATGGCGGTCTTAAAAAATAAGTGTGTCGTAGGTAGAAATTGCTAAAATATTGGTACGATTCCGATATGGTGGAACAAAATGGCGCCCAATAAAAATGTTTGAAAAGACAGTATACTAAATAAATATGTGCAGAACTAAATTGGGTTACATTTTACTATCCCTAACGAAAGAAAATATTCATAACGAGTAAAGTTCCGGATTTTATTACATCTCATAGAAAGGTAGAAAATCTAACTACCAAAATACCGGTATAATTGGAAACAATTAGCAATAAAAATGCATTTACTACTGAAGTATTGCGTCTACGCCATTTCCAAAAATGATAAATATTCCTTTAACAACAAAATGGCCTTTTGTGTATAGAGAGTGCAAAGTGCCACTTTGCTCTGAAAGAAAAGCTTCTCGAGAGCGACAAAAGCATTTAATTCTTAAATTACGCACGCGATCTCTTCTACAACCGCTGTTTCTGTAAAGATGTTTTGACAAAAAGAGAGACTGTTGAAAATTTTTAAAATCTCGCTGAACGGCAACGTAAAACCCTTCACTTTGCATCCGGTGTAAGCAACAACATTATTTTTGTATTATACAGTAATATTTTTCTCACTGAATGCATTTATTTGTTTTGATACAATCTTTGAGCTGTATAAGAGAGAATATGAGTAATTAAAACAAATCTTTGTATCTATATTTTTTGCTTCGATGATAATTTTAATAATATGGTAATGAAATATCTTGCTTAATTATAATTAGATATCAAGACAATATTCCATACGATAAAATACATTGCAGTAAAGTTTTTTACAGCCAAGAAACTAGCCCTTATTGAAGTTACAAAGTACCCCAAATTGTTAAGTAAATTTGCATAAAACGAAAAGTGTCTTGAAACATTCGGATAGAAAATAGCTTGGAAAACAAAATTTTGTAAGATGAATGTAAAAACCGGCACTACAATTCACATATGAATATCCAAATGTTTCTTGAAAATTTAACTCTCGGAATTGCAGTTTGGGGTGCTTCCAATGCACGTTAAGGGAGTTGTTGTTGAATAAAATGTGTTATAGCACAAAATCGATAAAGGAAAATAATAATGCTTTGTTTGTGGGGTTCAGTTTTCATAATATTCATAATGTTTGTAAGAGTACTTAATATACATATTAGTAGATTAGTGTTAACAATGGCGCTAAAGGTGGTCGGTTCGATCCACGGCAAAGCTTTATTTTAACCATCAATAATACGCTTAGGTCTCCTATATATGTGAAAAAACTTAAAGGACATGCAGTTTGTACGACAAGAGGTCAATATCTTATAATTGATTAAAAAGGCCGACGATGGATGAAAAATATTAAGTTATTAACCCTTCCTTTTATTAGGGACAGTTTAATACCGCATATAGTCATTTAGTAATATGTACACTTGGCGTTAGGTAAATCTGCAGTGTCAATTCAGTATAACCATAATTTCTGAGATTTTGGTAACACGGACTTTCATTTTCACCTTTCACCTGGATTTCTATCATACGGATTGAGTGGTTTTATAGGTACTTTAAGTCTGGTTTCACCTAAATGATTGTTATAGTACAGATTTGTCCCCTAAAAATAAAAAAAAATACATAATCTTTAAACACAGATATAATTAGTTGGTCTATTCCAGGGTCTATACTGATGTTATAGACTTACACAAAAATAATGGGAATATTTAAATTATATGATAAATACACTTCACGCCAATGATTTTTTTTATCTATGAGCAGAGCACAAAGGCCGACTTACTAGGTATCGTGATTACTCTGAATGAAGACAGGGAAAGTTAACTGATGCCAGATTTAAAGACTTTCAGATTAGGAGAAGAAGAAGAGATATTTGCTGGTAACACATTCTATAATCGGGGCACTCTTTGAATAAAGGAGCGAATAAAGTGGAAGGTCCTTGGTCTTTTTGGCACTGGAAGGTAAAGGCATGCATGTGGATCGATGCTCGTCTCTCGCTGACAGGAATGACTAAGGAGGACATAATAGTAACAAACGGCCGCGAAGTGATTGTGTCTTAATGGCGTTAAATTGGATAAGGTTCTTTGCACCGCATTCTATGATTTAAAAGAGGTCCTCGGTTAGGGATAAAGTCATTACGATATGCCTATCATCAATTTCTTGTCTTCGTGCAGGTTTGTTAAATTGTATATTGGAATGGAGAGTGGACATTTAAATCGTTTTGTATATAACAGACAAAAATTTACGCGCCTGATACAGGTCTTGACCTAAGGCAACACTTGTGCCTCTAATAAAATTTTAACCCGTATTGTATAATACTGTACTAATGCTAACACTTGTGGCTTCAGCTAAAACTTAAACAGCATATGGGAATTTTAACTAGAAATGTTTCTATACAATTTCTCTCTCGTCCCACTACAAGTTTTGACCCGACCAGTCAGCTTTACTAAGATAGGGCGATACAACGTGACAAAAGGAAAAAGATGCAAATGAAATTGCTGCTCTAATGGTGAGGTATAAAGGAGGTGAAAACTGTCTAGTAAATAGAATAAAAGATAGGATAGAAACAAGATAGGAATAATGTAGCCCAAGAAAGCAAATAATGGACAATTTCTTTAGGTAATGTATTCACCTAAAGAAATAGCAGTGTTAGAATTATTATAGACTAGTTTTTATATGCTGTGGAAAGGCGACACAGAACGTTATTTCATATAAATACATTTTCCGGGAATTGCATTGTGGACCGAAATCAATAGGTTGAGAAATGCGACAAGCTAAAGCTTGTGTGAAGTGATAAGCCTTAATGTGATATTATGAAGCTAAAATAGCTTTTTAGCAGGGGTCCGAAATTTATATAGATTTTTTTGATGTACATGTATGTAATTACATTAAATAGGCTAAGTATTTTTAGATTTTTGAGCTAAGCGTTTCCCGAACAATTTGATTACCGCTCCCGCCAATTTATTATTTATTCGGGTATGTTTAAAATTAAAAAAGTTAAGCTAACTTTTGGTTTCAAAGTCATAAGGAGGGGGCGAAGGGGATTGATTTCATGCTTTAGGCGGGGTGATTGTTCTTGTCTTGTTTATGTTTATTAGTACTGCACAGGGGTTTGGCTTTAAGCTACCATTTGACACTGATATCCTTTTATTTAAATCTAATTTCAATTTCCATGCATTATACATTTTTAAAATATTGGTCTCCTGTTTCAACCATTTTAGATTTTAAAACAGGTAAAATTATGGTGTAAGTATTAATGTATTATTATGTCAAAATGATTTATAGTCATAGTTACGCCCCTGCAGTTAAACTTGTATTTGTGTGATATTATCTATTTTTTAGGGATTTGCATATTCGCAGAATTTATAGCTGAGTATTGATTTAAAACATAATACCTGTATTAAACAAAACTATTCTGCTGCATTTATAAAATGGCATTTTTATTTGAAATGAAAAATCCCTGTAATTTATTGTCCCTGATTGTATAAACAGAATAATCCGCTATTATTTAGTTTACGTACAGTAAAAAATTTTATCCATTATTATATTTTCTAGAATAATTAAAAATAATTTATATTGCCAAACGTATGTTTTAATTGCTTTTAATGTTTGTTAAAGAAATTACAATCAATTAACTATATATCTTTTCATCTATTCTTTTTACCAAAGAGATAAAAAAACTAAAAACAAATAATTTCTATATTTGGCAAAATGTGTTTATTATACAGGGTCGGTATAAAGTTACACTTTAAAAAGTTGTAAATTAGTTTATTAACATTAAGCACCCTCTATACATATATTATGTAGTTCGTTTAGGAAGAATATGAAACAAATAATAGTCTATTAAGTTCTTCTATCCAGGAATGGAAATAAATGCCCGAATAACAAAGTGTTCCTTAACCTGGTAACATTTGATTTAGATTACATTTTATAATCTGATCTGGGAAGAAAATCTGTTACAGACAGTAGTATATATTTTTTAGTATTTTTATTGAATTGCAAGATTCAATAGTCTTAAAAGAGTAGAAATAACACAAACAAACAAACGCAAATGGTTGATTGGTTCCTGAAAATATATAGTACTTTAAACTAGAACTAATTACATATACATGGATACACCTAGCATACAAGCAAGAATCTTAATGGACCAAGTAGAAATTAGAATTAGACAGTCTGTGGTTGAAGACAATACATTATTCATGTATAGTGTTTTTTTTTGCTTTTATAGTAACAAACTGGAATTTATTTAATAAGTTAGTCCTAATTTAAATTAATATCGATGATGCTTTAAAAATGTTGTTTAGGGATTCTACAAACTGTTACGTTGTTTCACGTGCTTTATTTTTTGTTTAATTAGGTAAAAAAATAGGTTCAATACAAATATGGTCTGGTTTATCGTGTTGTATTCAATGCTTTAATTTGTATGTATATAGGGTGTTTACATTTTTAATTCGTTTTCACTAAGGCAGACAAATGCAAATCTGTAGTATCTGTAAGTAAACACCAATGTGTAAATAGAACCCTTGCTTTCTTAAATAATAAAAACTATTGTAAAATTTTGATCCAACAGACGTTTTTCAAAAAATTTTTCTGAATAATTTAGAAGAAAAATAATATAATTAACATCCAAAAATTAAGTTTACCGCAGAAATTGAACAAAATAAATCTATTAATTTTCTTGATCTAACTAAAACACATAAAAACGAAAAACCTGTCACGCACAGATATTGTTATTCATAATAATTTATGCCATCCTTATTCACAAAAAATGTCAGCTTGTAACTTCTTTATTCACAGACTAAACGTATCTTTATCGTATGAGAATTACAATAAAGAGCTAAATTTAATTAAATAGATAGCAGTTAACAACGGATACAAAGCAGAATCGCCAAAAAATCTTATAAAAAAGCAGTCAATATAGTTTTTCCATCAGTTAAAAATGCCAACCACAGAACTTTTAAAAGTATCGGTAAATTGAGAACAAAAATTTCTAAACACCTTTCTAGAAATGTGTTAAAAATCAGTTTTAAGGCCAACATGTGAATGTGAACCTAATAAAAAATAACAAACTCACTCAAAATAAAAGGAAGAAATCAGGAATTTACATGCTAAGTGTGGTTCGTGTCCTAAAAACGTATATTGCTTAAACCGGCAGATGTTTTGAAAAATTTTTTTTTAATACTTCGCATTACGCAATTCATTTACTAGTCACACACATTTAATGATAATTTTAAAACTTTTCATTCTGAAATAAAATCATAGAAACACAATTTTCTAGAAAGTTTAATTCCCCATTGTTAAACCTTTATTAGTTTATTACTTGTAAATTCCGATATTTTTATTGTCTTGTTTTTGAAAGATTGATTTGATATGAATTCAAGATGGCCAAGCAAAATGGCGGCTTAGTAAAATATTTAAAAATTGAGCATGAAAAAGCTACTTAATATTGATTGATTTTAAATTTTTTGCGGGAATTGAGATAGGAATATGAACTGGTAAAACTGTGGTACGAATTCAAGATGACGGAACTAAGTGACGGCCAAATGAAATGTTTGTAATCCTGAAACAATTTCCTGGTTTTACATATCTTTACGTCTTAGCTTCCCTAGATGACAAAAAAAATGTTTCCTTAATACCATTGGTTTGTCTGTCTGTCTGTAAAAACTGCTAACATGATTGACTTCAAATTTAGGTAAAAAAATAAGGATTGTGGTGATGACCTGGTTATATATTGGTAAAAGTCCAATATGGTGGATCAAAAGGGCGGCATACTGAAAAACACATTGCTGAAAACAAATTATCCAGTTTACCTCAAATTTTGCATAGATATAGAATTTAATTATCTCTTAAACCGTATTAGGTGAACTTGTAGCTAGCATTTATAGTTGTTCAGTAAACAGAAATGTTCAATACTTTGGAGACTTAATTTCAAAAATTTGGAATAGCCTTGATATCGTTGTCTGAAATTTCTTGAAATTAGTATTTTTAAGATAAAACTAACACAATTTAATATACAAATACGTATTACGTCGTACTAAGTTAATAAATACATAGTGATCTTATTTATAATAATGACAAACATGATTTAATAATCGTTACCTACAATGCCTAAAGAGAAAAATGCAAAATTACTTAAAAACCGTTCCACTTAGGTACAGGAAACTCTGATACATATTGATAGTGAATTAAATATAATCTTCCTTAAATATTCGGAGATGTCATTTAAAATAACGAAGTTAATAATGAATGAATTTCGAGCAAGTATGACACCGATATTTGTACAGTCCGTGTGTATTTGATAACTAAAAGTATCCTAATTTTGCAGTTTATTATTCATTTGATTACGCTGATTATTTTTAATGCAATTTACCTCTTATTGTATCGTTAGAATTTAAAAAAAGCCTTAACTTAAATAAACTATTTTTGTAACTTTGGATTCAAATTAGCCAATGCTTTCAATAACCAAAAACCGTTTAAACGCGTACTTTTTTCCAATGCTTACAAGTTGTAGAGCAATATTGTAGGAAAAAATCGTACTGGACCGTTGGATTGTGACTGGTTGGTTACAATTCAACTCGACTATAACGTCAAATCGTAAGTGGCCGCCTTAAGGCTGCGTAGGCTGTCCAATCTTTAATTTAAAACTCTCATCACTTATATTATGATTTCTCAGTACAAAACTGAAAACAAAACTACTAAAATCCACTTTTTTTCTGTGTAGTAATAAACATTTTCACTGAAAGATCATTTTCATCTTGGCTGGCCATGGCGTATCTGGCATAGATATCTTCGTCTCCTCGAATCAAATAAGTTCACGGCACTTGCTGCCAAGTTAAATTAAACATACCCACAAAAATTTTTACGAATTTTGGCAGTCCCGTATGCTCTTTATCTCGTTTTTACCGCAAAATGTTATTAAAATTGTCGGTTGAAGTTCTGGGCAAAGTTTCAAACTTCTTTTTTATTGTTTGCTGGAATTCGCCCGGACACAAGCCAAACGTTCCATTTAAAAATCGAAAATTTATCTATATCTGTGTTGTATATTTCTTTTTAAATGGACAATTTAAATTTATTGGAAATTCTGTATTTTGTACTAGCGTTTACGCCTATTGTAGTGAAATTTATTCCATGTTTAAATTATTGTGATTTTATTATTTTTATTTAACATAACCGCTTTTTCACCTCTAAAGCATTTTTACACGTGACATGTGATATTTTTTAAAAATATCCCGGCTTTTTAAGAAGCGAGACAAGCGCCGTAAAACAACAGTTGTTGAGAGAATTATAGTAAAATAAAGAAATTAGTATTTTTTCCGTTACAAAAAAACAAATATTCTCTTTTAAAAATTCAAAGTCACATCTGTTTTTTACGGTTATATGTACTTTCTCCAAAAATTAAGAAAAAGATTAAAAAATAATAAGTAATTATTGCAAAAAAACACATCAAACTACACCACATATTGGGCAATAGTCCATGCAGAAGCTTTGTTTGCACAAAAATACGTAATATTTTCTAATGTGTTTTTTTAGTGTGTGCTTATCTGTCTCTCTATCTATATATTTTATTTAGTACTTTCAAATATATATTTGATGTATTATTCCATTGTTGTGTTTCTAATTTTCTTTCTGTTATTTTATTGTTTCATTACATATAAAATAAAACGTTTATTTGGTGCAATAGATTCTTTACAAAATGTATATCAGAAAGATATTTTAAAATTAACTCGTGAATTGCTAAATATTTACCGAAAAAAGACTGTTAATTATTATTTGGTGAATAACATTTATAAACGTTCAAGAGTTGGAAATAAAAATATAAACTGCACATATTTATTTGACTGAAACCCTCACAAGCAACAAAAAATTTGGTTCAATTTATCTTGGGATATTTTTAACTAAAAAATTGAAAAGGAAGAATTAAAAACAACCATTATTCATAATTTAGGGCTAGTGCATTTTCCTTCTTAGTTATTATGTTAGCATCTTGGAAACCAATTAATGCGGCAACTTTTTAAAACCAACGTTTGATCGCAGAACAAGCTCCAGGGTATTGTCACACTTTTTTATCATACAATTTTTACATCAAAACGCAATAAAATGCCTGACCTGAGCTTAATAGAAACAAATTTTTTTATATGTAGTGATGTTTTAAATATAAGATTGATTTTTTGAGTTAGTTCAGAGTAGATTTTACAACTTGGCAATATTATGCAACCTCTTCTCTGTTTAACTATTCGACTTTACAAAACCTCTCCTACGATTTGTCTATTCGTCTTTTTAAATTTGAAATTATTGTATAATTGAGTTAAGTAAATTTTATTAGTTATCTGATAATTCCTTTTTATAGTCACATACTTCTCTAACTTTAAAGAAGGAAAATTCATATTGTAAATTGGTATTGATTTGCCGCAGCATCAGCCATTGGGTGTTAACATTAACCATGTTGGTCTCCTGACAGTGATGCACTGTGCTGTTGACCGTCTTAAAAGAGATGCCTATGGCTGCATGGAAAATCAATGTTATTTTGAGTAAATAAGGGCAAAAGAATCCAAAAAACACACTCTTAAAGCCAAAGTAAAGAAGGTCATATGATGCATAGTTACCGTTTTTGTTAAGAAATGTGCTACAGAAGGATTGCTACTCTAATTTCAGAAACCCTGGTTTTGGCGTACTGTTAAGAAAAAACTGCTATATTTAAGTTTCCATCAATTTTATAGTTTAAGTATTCTATATAGTATTTATTGCATTTTTTATTTGATACTTATTTATAAATCTGGTCACTTATAATGGTAAATGACCGGTCATTTATGCGATGATTTTTTGTAATTTTCAAAAATTGTTAACTTCTCAAAAAGGCCGATCATTTATGAACGTGACCCGGTCATTTCGGCTCACTTATACTGTTAATCTTGGAAGGTCACCCAAGTGATGACCAAAACTGTTTCTGTGCCAAAGTCCACCCTTTTTGTAGTGAAAATATAGATACTTCCAAGTATCTATATTTCTCTTTTTTGAAAAGAAAAATGATGGTTATAGATACAAAAATCCATTCCATTCAGCACGAGATTCTTCGAAAGTGCGATTCTTTATCCTAGCCTTGACAGCTGAAGAAGCAATCCCAAGAGCAGGTTTCGGCTCAATAAAAGCAGTGTTGCTACCTTCCCGAGCTAGCTTCATTACCCCCAATGCTTTGGTGACCAGACACCCAAATGAGGCTAACCCTATTGTACTCACACTGTATGGCTCTCCTGCATTCAAGTGTAAGCAGCGAATTGACCCTGCTCGAGGGCAGATCCTTTGGAAATGTTTTCCTGTACTTAATCTCAGCCTGATATACAGTCACATACCGTCCTATAGCAAGACTATTTCTTGCCCTAGGTCTCTCCTTATAGATTCCCGTCCCAGTTCCCTCCTCCATTACGGGGAGGGATCCCTCCATTGTTCTCTGTCAGGAAAAAATACACAAAACCTCTTAGAGGCTATTGAGATCGGAATAATAGCATCTCTCGTAGCAAGCAGATGATCTGATTTGATCAGTTCAGTCCAGATAACGACCCCAGTCATTTAAACGAACAGAAGCTTTCCGCGCCTCTTAGTCCCAGAATGGAGAATGGCCTCCTCAAGCTTCCTTCTGTATATTGTCCTGCAAGTGGCGGGCGACTACACAAGAGCGTCATAAGTGATCATTGGCCTTATCACTGACGTGTAAAGCCAATGCACAATACGAGTTTTAGACCCCAAGTTGATCCGAAGAACCGTCTACTCTTCCACAGACATGGTGTGGTCCTTTTTGTGATCCTTTCAATTTGATCAGTCCGAAGTATATTAAGTGTTGAGTAAATTTCAATTACGTTGACCGAAACAGTATTAAAATGGGATGTTTACAATACAGAAAGGGCGAAAAAGTCTATTTGACAGAGTATTAAGTGCATTTTGGATTCAATTACCTACAGTTTAATTATTAAGTACGTTTCGATGAACTGACATAGCTTTTGCAAATTATTAATGTTTCGGTAATTTTGAATTAGCTTTGTGGTTAAATGCAAATTGCAACTGAAATAAAGTTGGGAACAATAATTATTATTAAACAAAAATTAGATTTAGAGCGTGTCAGGTGTATCCAACTGGAATTATTATCCGTTAGATGTTTATATGATTATTTTCTACGTCAAGCAGATTAAAACACAATTTCATTGTCAGTTCGGATTAGATTTCGTATTATATCGACCAGGCGGGCAACTGCAAATGAATAGGGCGGCACTGAGCCCCAGAAACTGTGTTAATAAACGTTTATATTTTGTTCCAATGTCAAACATTTTCACCCATTTTTGTATTGCAATGTGTACTTCCTTTTTAAGTTTCGCTTCTGTTGGTTAGTTTTTACGTTTTACGGAAATTGCAATTGTCGCCTCAGATTTAATCGGATCCGCGCAGCTGTCGTAATGTGGCAATTACAAATCCACCTAAAATTTCTTCCAATATTTAAAGGTTTTGAGATTGTAGGTCTCTTTTTGCAATAAGATAGTTATTAGTAGTTACTAATATAGCTAGAAGTTTTTCAAAAAAAAAATTAGAATCTTCTCTCTGCATCTAATCTAGTTAGATACAAGTTCAAAACACTATAAAATAAAGCAATATCTTACGCTTAAGAAATTAAGCAATCTTAGGCACAAAAGTAAAGGCCTTTGCCGAATAGTTGTCTGGGCTCTAGCAGTATTTAAGATTTCTCCATTTTTCAACTTTTTTAGGTTTTGTTAGGAAGGAACGTCCTTTTTCTTGTTAAGAACTTATTACTTTATTACCAAATGCTTCTAAATGCACTGGTGAACCAATTTTCCAGTCGGGCCTTTTATGTTTAGAATTGACAAAGGTTACTTCCAGACCTTGTATTACGCGTTGTTACTAAAAGCTTCTGGCAGGAATATTTTAGAAATCCAGAGCCATCTGGCGTGTGGAGTTAGGAGTGTAAGAAAAATGAAGTGAACATCGAAGTAGTTCTGAGATTTAGCGATCTAGACTAGATGACTCTAGTCAATTTGATCAGGGATTTATTTTTTACTCCATGTTTAGATTAGATTATTATGTTTTAATTTTTCTTTTAAGGGTGAGCTACCTCCATGCTCCTCGCTGGGTACCCCCTTTGCTATTAGCAGCCAATGAATATTTAAGAATTAAATGGAGAGAGAACTTTGGTTGAAATTCCTAAAAATAGTCTTGGAGGTAGCTCTAAACATGACTATCTGTGGAAGCTTATTGGTAATCCTTGCTGTGGTCTTCTAACTTTTTATTCTTATACTTTTTGTTAAACATAAAAGTAAGTATAAGTACATTTTAAATGGTGCTTAAAAATCCCAATATATTATAATTGAGAAGTTTATATTTTATTTTTTTTATTTTAGCTTTCAAGTGACTTGTGGGCAAATAATTTTGGAAATGTAGCTTTTCCTAAAATTTTGTTTTTGCTTGGTTACTAGGCATATAACTTAATAATAAATCGTTTAATAATCCATCACAATTCGCCTGACAAACTAAACCTTTTTAAAATATTAACTCATACATATTCAAATCTAAAAAGCTCTAAACATTATCTAAGCAGTTTTTTTTAATTTACGAGCCGCTAAGTTTAGCCTTGGGCACATTAGATTTGTAGGAGTGGTAAATATTCGTAAAGTTTAAAATTAATTTTATATTATAATTCAATTTTGTTTTAAATTATGCAAATTTATTAAAATGTACACCATATTATTTTAAATTAAGATGTAAAATTTTAGTTGCATGCTTTTTAAAATCCAGTTATGAAAAATATTAAAAGGTAATTAAAATGCATTAGACTTATACTTTTAAAACGTTTGTCAGAAAAGTTGTAAGGAAACTATTAAAACGTCGCCGCCGTTAGGAAGAAGCCATTACATAATGAAGTAATGGACAAAAAAAGAACATTTTAGAAGTTATGTATTTTAGCACTAATACGAAGCAAATTGGTGAGTTAATGTAAAAAAAGTTGTGTAGTGTTAATCTCATTTTTGAAAACATTATGATGAACGTTTTTATCAGCTAGAAATTATTTAAGAAAAAGATTTGTAGAGTTACTTAAAATCGGATTTTAAACATTTTTTTTGTATGCCAGAAGATATCATTACAGATGCAAATCAATGTCTTTGTATCAAAAGGTTTTCTTGTGACATGTTACATTTTTGAATTCGTTATTTGTTTGAATAAACTCTGGTAATGTTTGACTTATGTGATCAGTCAATCGAAATATCCGCAAAATCTCTTATTTTGCAGCCTGTTATCTTTAACAATCGGAGTAAGTTTTTGACAATAAATAATTTAATAGTTTAGTGTTAATATCTAATTTCAAAGTGAGTCTAAAAAAATTTTCCACAATCTATTTTTCTTGACTGGAAGTTCTCGACAATTTTCTGCGCGCGATGTATGTTATTTATCCGCGGTTCTCGATGTCCTTTTCCTTCCATGACCAGGCTTCATTTGAAAGAAGCAAGGAGCCATTTGTGCCTCTAAGGGCCGCCGAAAATGTCTCATTCCTGCTTAACTTTCAATTCTTCTCGATGAGAAATTATTTAAACACTGCAACTTAAAAACCCCGAAAATAATAGATTGTATAGTATTGAAAAATGTATACATTACCGGAAGGATATTTTATCATTCAGGTTATTAAACATTGAAGAGATTGCTGATAATTTTTATTGACACCCATTACTTACCGGTGAACGAACAGCCCGGACCTAAACCGAGTAGACTATAGTATTTGAAATTTATTAAAAAACACTGTTTATTTAAACATGACACACCGAATGTTGACATGAGTTTTCCTTCCCACGATGCTATTGTCGCCTCCATAGAGGTAGAGGAGAGTACAAAAAGTGGCAAACAATAAGGAAAGTCATTCCCATAAGGCATTTTTGTAAATCTTTTAATTTAATAGATTTCATGTTCCTGGTTATGTAGCTACCTTACTGGAAGGCGTCAAGTGGTGAAGTTCAAAAATAGTTTATCTGATGAGATTATAATGCCTTCCAGTGTTCCACAAGGTGGGCATTTGTCGCCATTTTTATTTAAATTTTTAACTTAACCTCATTTTAGTGTCGATTAAATATGTATAAGTAGTTGTTTGTTTTGTTGTACTTTAGTGTGTTTTATTCTATTTGTAAGTTATTGTTTTAGGATTTGTGAGTGTGATTATTTACTATGATTCATTCTGTTTTTTGTAGATCTGATGATTCTTAAAAGGGCGAAATAAGTGTTATGTTAATAATTATAATTTACTGAGACCGAGACTTGTAGTCTTTTTCTATGTTTGTTAAGCAATTACTTAATTACCTTTGTGATACAGATCTATATTTTATCCAGGAGCACATAAATAATAAATAATAATAATTATAGTAATTAGTGGAATGAGATATAATTGTTTACAGTTTAATGTTGGTATTTAATAATTTGTGTTTTGTATAGATAAATAAATGTTGTAATCTTATCCTATCTTATCTAATGGTTAAATAAAATGGCATAATCGAAAACAAAATCATTTCTGAATAGGTTAGATTTACCGAAATAATACTAATACTAGTGAAAGAAGATAAATTTAATTTTCTATTACAACAGTTGATTGAATCAGCTGGCTTCAAATTAATGATAATAATAGTTATGACAATATTAAATCTGTATATAAGGTATGAAATATGAAACCTTCAGTAAATATATCTCAAAAGGTGTTTTATTTTTATAGTTCCCCGCATCAGACGCACTGCTACGATGTTTAAGGAGTAAAGTAAATAAAAATTTAATACAAGTAAACACCGCGATAAAAAATGGGTTAAGTAGGCACTTCCGTAAACATAAAAAACATAGGAAGGGAACGGCAATAATCTTTGCAGTGGCCCTTCAATTCCTTTACAACTTAGAGAGACTTATGTTGTGGCTCTATCCTCGATGGCCCTTATCTCAGACTGACGCAGAAAAACACATCAAGTGGATAAAAAGTAATCCTCCGTATCGGGTTGCTGTTTCCCCTATGGAGAGTAAAATCAGGACCTATTATATAGTTACAGCATTAAACGGGGGTGCTTTTTAAAATGTTTGTATTTTTCAATTTTCGGTAGATGACTTTCAAGTTATGTTTTTGAACTAATAAACGTCAACAGTATATTTCTGAAATAGGACATAGAAAAAAAGGTTACTTTTATTTAAAATCGCCAGTTCATTCGATAAATAAATACTAAGAACCGTGACCTTGTGTTAAATCGGTTTCCACGTGTGATGTAAACCGTAACCCGTATCTCTATTGAAATTTTTTGTATTTTTAAATATTTCAATAGGTTCTCTAATTTTTCGTTTATAAAGACCTGAAACCCATGCTAGAACCTTGGTTTTCTTTACATTTATGAAATGGCCAGTGTTATGCTGGTGTTCAGCTAAAGCAGATTGAACAATTTATTTCTTTCTAATACATCGTTCATGTTCCTTAAGTCTAGTTGATATTGAGCGTCCTGTTTCTCCCACATACACTTCTTCACAGGAGCAAGGAATTTTATATACTCCTTCTGTTTGGAAAGGTACAATATCTTTCGGGGATCGCAAGCATTGTCCAATCTTCTTATGTGTATTGAAGATTGTACGTATGTTGGACCGCCGAAGTAATCGTCCTATTTTGTCTGTAGTGCCATGTATGTAGGGAAGAACAACACTACCTAATGGTGGCTCTTTATCATTCTCCTTTGGCAGAGTTGGATTACTATATCTTTTAATTGAACGCGTAATATCATCAGTGCAATAGCTATTCTCTCTGAGAGATTCGGTCAGTTTCGATGTTTCCGATGTTAAAGAATCTTGATCAGAAATCGAAATAGCTCTGAATACTAGTGAGTTAATAATCGATTCCCTTTGTGCAGGATGGTGATGGGAATTTGCATTTAAATATCTATTTGTATGCGTCGGTTTTTTATACACAGAATGTCCTAATGTACTATTTTTCTTCCTTTGAACACATACGTCTAGAAAGGGAATCGTTCAATTAGATTTAATTTCCATCGTGAACTTGATATTATGATGTTGCCCATGAGGCCAAACAAAAAAAGTATCATCTACATATCTGAACCAGTGCTTTGGTTTTAGTGGAGCGGATGTTAGAGCAATATCCTCAAAGGCTTCTATAAAGATATTCGCTACTACAGATGATAGAGGAGATCCCATATTTGCCCTTTGAAGTTTGTTCATAAAAAGTTCCTTGAAAAATGGAATAAGTAGATGAAGACAAGCTTCTACTAGATCTATTAGGTTCTTATCAAGATTATTATTATCCAGTATGTCTAATATAATGGAAATTGAGTCGTTGACACGAACATTTGTGTAAAGTGATTCTACATCGAAACTCACCAAAATATCTTCGGGATCAAACTGGATTGTCTTAAGTTTTTCCACGAAGTGTGCAGAGTTTTTAATAAAAGAATCTGTTTCCAGTAAACGGATTAAAAAATTTTGAAAGATATTTACCTAGTTTGTATGTGGGCGAGTTTATAGCACTGACGATTGGTTGAAGTGGTATATTGTCTTAGCGTATGTTCGGAAAACCGTAGAACCTGGGAATCTTGGAGCTGCTTGGTTTTAATGATTTTTTCTCCGTTGGTGGTAGACTGGATGCGTTAATCAGATTGGTAATGCGTCTTTCTATCCTCCTTGTGGGGTCTGCCTGCATAACCTTATAGGTGTTGTCCAAAAGTTGAGTAACCTTTTCCACATATTCTGTTCTGTCCATGACGACTGTGGCGTTGCCTTTATCTGCTGGAAGTACCAGAATGTTTACGTCTTCATTTAAGGTCTTCATTGCTGTTTTTTCGGCTGCGGAGAGGTTCGACTTCGGTGGTTTTGAATTTTTAATGATCTTCGCTGTCTCATATCTGACCTCATCGGCTTGTTCCACTGGTAATCTTCTGATAGCTGCTTCAACAGAAGATACTACGTCTTCTACGGGAATGCTACTTGGTGCTAATGCGAAATTTTGGCCCTTGGAAACGACGGAATGTTCTGCTTCGGATAACGGCTTCGATGACAGATTGATAACTGTGTTCTGCGGAAGTTTCACTAGATTTTTTCTGTTCAGGAGGGCTTCAAACTTTTTTTGTTGCTTAAGTGTAACTTCTTGATGGATTTTTTCTGCCTGTGCGTTGGTAATGTTGTCCAAAGTTGTAAATGTGGTTCTTTCTAGTCTAGAAGCTAATTTCCGGGCATTGTATCTAAAACACGACGTGTTGCCTTAATCTTTTCTCTAACTAATGCATTGCTAGCATGCTTATGAATATTGTTAGCTGTTCTAGAAGTAACGTGATGACTCACCTGTACTGATTTCGGTCCTACATCCTCATCTCGGCATCTAAGAAGAAAGGCCAACTGGCAGAGTAACTTCTTTTTGCTGTTCCAGAGATCGCCAAAAGTTTTGGCATCCTTCTTGGTTTCCTCCCCATAGAGGTTAGCTAACATAGAACGGAAGCTTTCACGGCTTTGGTCAATTAAGAAATCATGCTGCACATAAGAAGATTGGACAATGCTTGCGAAAGATATTGTACCTCTCCAAACAGAAGGAGTATATAAAATTCCTTGCTGCTGTGGAGAAGTGTATGTGGGAGAAACAGGACGTTCAATATCAACTAGACTTAAGGAACATGAACGATGTATTAAAAAGAAACAAATTGTTCAATCTGCTGTAGCTGAACACCGGCATAACACTGGCCATTTGATATATGTAAAGGAAACCAAGGTTCTAGCATCGGTTCCAGGTTTTTATAAACGAAAAATTAGAAAATCTATTGAAATATTTAAACATACAAAAAATTTCAATAGAGATACGGGTTACGGTCTACATCACAAGTAAAAACCGATCTTAGGGTCAAGGTTCGGCGAGCACAAGTCGGGTATAAAAGCCCGCCTAAATCTCTTCGAGCTCATTCAGTGTTCAGATCTCGTGGAGTAAAGATCCCCGAAGTATAATTTCAATTTGACACGGTCTAATCCCAAGAACCATGATTTCTTAACATACTTCGCATATTTAACAAAACAGTAATATTGTTAAATATAAATATTTAATATTTGTCTATATAAATTACAACATAATTAAAAAATGATAACAAAATATAACAAATCAACAATAAAACAAATTTACGGTAATCACTACGATATTAAACAGAACCAAACGATCACACGAATACAGAACTACCGATAGTTATTGGAAAATTACGTTTTACAATAATTATTGTGAGCATTTTAAAATTGTTAAATGTGACCCTCATCATTTTCACACATTTTCTATAAACATTACCTATTTTAAGCAAAACATTCCTAATAATTTAGGGATTTTTATTTAAGAAATTAATACTGGTATTAATTCTATCCCTTAAATCCTCTAAATTATTACTTCTTTCTTTATAAACATCTTTCTTAAAATACCCCCAGAGAAAACTATCTAACATCGTCAAGTCTGGACTACTTGAAGGCCAATTTATAATTCCATGAGCTCCTATCCAATCATCATACTGTTCATTTTTTAAGTATTCTCTTACATAAATTGGATTATGAGATGACGCGCCATCTTGATGCTACACAAGATCCGCGAATTGCCTAAGAGGAAGCTCTTCTAAAAGATTAGCTATATCGTTTTCTAGAAACTGTACGTATCTGATTCCTGTTAAAAAATCGCTAAAAATGATCGGACCGTTTATTCGATTTGTAACAATCCAACACCAAATATTTAACGACATACACCCCTGAGTTTTAATTTCAATATAATTTCATGTTCATCAATCATAATCTTAATTTTTTTCTGGCTAACATATAATTACGGTATTCCAGTTCCTAATTTTATGGATATCTGTTAACTTTTGCACTGGCAACAGGATGATATCCATGTCTATGTAGGAAATTTTGCTTCTAAAAGTATTAAAATGTTTACTAGAATCTGATATAGATAAAGTCGGACTTTCTAAAAAAAAGGAAATAAACAGGCTTTAAATTACATAAGTAATTAATAATAACATATTTCCAACCTTGACAAAATAATAATATACTCTTCACCATTGTTTTGAGTCACAGTGGGTTTTCTCCTTTGAAAATGCTTGCGCTCTCGGATGTATCTTTCAGTGTAATAGAAGGTTGATTTGGAGGGAACTTGCCTGTCACTATTACTGTTTTTGTAAAATATGCGAACAATGTCAAATTTTTCGTCTTCTGTATAACCCATTTTACAGTTTAAACTATTTTCTTTGTCCATGGCAACTGTGATTTCTCAAACCCAAATCTGATAAATCGGAATTTTTAAACGATCAAAAACTTTTGATCCAAACATAGACATATTATACATTTTTGAAATTAGAAAAATATTCTCTATCGAAATATAATGAAATATATAGAATGTCCCATTTAAAAATACCAAGTTTATGTTTTTTAATAGCTTTGCGATGTTCATTTGTTTCAATAAAAATTATTTGCTGGCGGCTTAGGACAATGCCTACAATTCTTGTATTTAACATTTTTTTCTATCCCTTATAATGAAGGTAGTAGATAAAGTTTAAATATTGTGAAACACCCTGTACATAATATGTATGTTAAACCGAGCAAATTACTCTAGGGTAATTTAAAAGGGTATGTTTAATAGAGCCGATTATTTGAAAACAATATTTGAAAAAATAATTTAGGATTAAAGAACATTTCTAGTAAGTGTATTTAGTGTTTGTAAAAATGTCAAATTTTCAATTAAATTACTTGTTAAGAACTCACATGCTCATAATTCGGTGAAAACAGAATAGGAGACTTAATATATTTCTTATTTCGCTGTAATTTTCCTGTAATTCTGCAACAAAAGTTAATTCAGTTGTCAGTAGAAAAGTTTCTTTCTACGTGTATATTTGGTCAAAACTAACAAGAACGTTTGGACGTCTTTAAAGTTAGAAAAGACACTGCACGTCAGGGACTCTACTGGCTATACAATAAGGAAAAAGTTTTATTACTGATTCCTTGTTTCTTACAATATGTTGACTTGTGTCCTGAATCAACTCCAGTTCTGTTATTTAACTTTCTTTTTCCTTCCTTTAATTATTTTATTACCAGGACGGAAATAATATTTTTAATGATTTTATTGACATCATTGTTTCATAATTCAAAAATTAAAATCGGTTTATATAAATAATTAAAAATATTATTTATTTTATTTAGTAAGTTAAAAATTTTAAATAAATAAATATTTAATTTATTTATTTTTTAATACTTATCCGGTTAAAATCAACACATCAAAATTTTAAAACTATAATACTGTTTATGATGTATAAGATGTTAAGAGGGTAGTTTTCAAAATATAAATACAGAAATAGAAATAACATATGTTTTTCAGAAACTTAAGATCTCTAAAATTGTGTCTGTAAAAAATATTAAAACTTTCATACCTGATTAGATTATTTGTTGCGTTTTGAATTCTAAAGAAACTTTCGGGCCAATTAATGTATAGTAAGGTAATTTTTTTTGACTTGCGAAAAAGCCAAAAGTTTACAGTTTTTTCTCTCGTGGGTATTTCTCCTCAACCTTCCCATTAGTGAAAAAAGTGACACCTCAAGACAGTTCAAGACTTTATTCCCTAACCAACTAAACTGCTGGCCGAAAATAGTTCATCAAGATTTTTTTTCTCAAAGTTTAAAGATGGATATTTCAATTACGAAACGCAATATCGAGATGCGGTTTTTGGCCTTCATTTGGACGATCTGTTGAGTATGTGTTTGTACTCGCGTGATATATAATGCCTAAAATAGTTTTTATTTTTTTGCTTCTGACCAAAAAAAACAAAATACAAACCACTTTGTAGGGATTGTTGATATTTTCCTTTGTTTGCAATATACCGATTTTCTAAGAAAATTTTGGCATATTCAAAGAAGAGTTAATTAACTAACAATCTGTACCATAATTTATGATCAGTAGTTATACCGTTGTCATTAGTATTAAGAAGTTACAGGATACAGGGTGTGACAAAAGTTAGCTAGAACTTACCGAACATTAACTTAATTTGTTCTATATTTTACCTTAGATTAAATACACATGTATTTAATCTAAGGGTTTTACTATAGTTCGCTTTTGGAGTTGTGTCAGAGGTAAGATAATTACGATATACCAGCTGTGATCAAAATTCGAAAAGAGTTATACAGGGTATTAATTGATGGTTAAAAAGCATGGCGTAATTTTTTTACTCATTTTAGGTCTTGAAGTTCCCATAAACGTGTGTCCGCAAAGCCTTCGTTGCTACATACAGGGTGTTCAATTTTTTTTAGTTTTTTTCTTGGACCTCATATATTTCTCGAGATAAATTAATGGAATTTGATACAGTGAATGCTGTGAGTAAAAAATCTACAGGGTCTTACTTTTTCCTACGTCGCGATCACTTTTGCTCCCGAAATTTTTACTGCGACGCCATTGGCTATTTTTACAGGAAATTCAAATTGCTTATTCTGTTATGTAACTTTTTGTTCTCTAAGATTTTTTCGATATTCTGTACCTTTCTAGAACGTATTTAGCAAAATGTTCATTCATGCATGGTCGTGGCATATAGAACAGAGAAAAAAATGTTAAAATTGTAATGCTAATGAATTATGACTTTGAAATTAGGTAGGCGTGAATGGACACTTTGCTAAATAACTTCTAAACGGTACAAAATATCGAAAAAAATTGAGAGACCAAAAAGTTACAGAACAGAAAAAGAAATTTAAATTTGTTGTAAAAATAGCCTATGGCGTCGCAGTAAAAATTTTGGTCGGGCGGAAAAGGGTGGGGGGTACCTGTACATTGTTCTAAAATGTATTATAGCCCTTTCGAAGGCTTTTTTCACATAATACAGTGTATCAAAATTTAAATTATTTATGTACGAGGTCCATGAAAAAAAAATTAAATATTTAAAACTCTGAATCTTTGCGGACACATATTATATGAACTTTTTGTCCCAAAATGAGCCAGAAAATTATGCCCTGCATTTTTAGCTATCGATTAAATAACATCTTGTATAACTTTTTTAGAACTAAAAACGAATATTCTATATAAAGACTACTAATAAACCGGCTACAGTAAAAATTAAAAACTGTTTTTTCAAAAAAGTCCATGCTTCAGAAAAATGTTATCCCAGCCCGTATATCTTAATTACCTTACGTCTCCAAAACCGAATTATAGTAAAACTTGTAGAATATATTGAGTTAGTGTTTGGCAGTGGCAGCTCGTGGGTAAAAAACATGGGAAGAGTTAGTTAGAGAAAAGTAGGACAGACAAGGTCTAAAATGCATGCAAAACATATTTTGCAAATATCCACTGCTACACAGCCACTTAAATTCAGAAAACCACGAATTTTTGAAATTAATATTGTAGGATTTACCAGAATTTGTAATGTCTTTTTTAGCACTAATTGTCAGCACACTTGTTTGTCGACCCGTAATTAAAAGGTCCTTTTTGTCATCTTCTTGCCAACGGGAAATTGGAGTTTCTAAAGTTTCTAAACTAGAAACAATGTCACTAACGGGCCCAAACGAATTCATTTTCAACCACACATATGCGCCACTCCTCCAAAGAATAAAATAAAAGACCGCGATAAAATACTGATTAAAGCGCGATCGCCGCTTTACGTACAATACGAACGGAAGCATTAAACTGCGGCTCTTCCTTAGAGGCGTGGTCTTCGTACACGCGATAATCTCGTTGTCATAGCAACGCATTATTTTCGTTTCTCGTTGGAAGATTTTTACCGAGCTCGCATGTGGCTCTTCCGTTGTTGGATTGACACAAATGAGTTTGCTGCCGGTGCGGTTGGCGCACATACGGATGTGCTTAATACGCGCAAGCATATCATTTCGTTTTGTGTTTGCCTCTAGGTTTCTGACGAGCGGCCAGCGGAAATACTAGAAATGCATTAAAATTGCAATTATTGATAATTTATAATAATATTGAAAAGATTTAATATTGAAAATTAGTATATTGTATTGATTTTTGATGTGTTAAAAAATAATTTGCTATGTTTTTTTGGGGCAGAGGCACTTCCCCTATTTCCTCCTAATAGCCGCCACTGACTGTTTGGTAAATTCTAGCTAACTTTATCACAATATATATTCAAATGTTTTGATATTAATGATAACGGTATAACTAATGATCATAAATTAGGTGTTAAAGATTTGTTTTGTATATAGGTTGTTAAGTTAATGCTACACAAGAATCATTTTTTTTAAATTTTGTCAAAGATCATTTCGGTGAAAAGCAAAAAAATTAAAAAAATGTTTTGAGAACATTAAGTGTTAACAAACTTTTGCAAAAAGGCAGGAGTTTTGTTTCACGCCCTGCATATTTAAAGATTATAAGTTTTATTTAAAAAATTGTCTATAAAATCTAATTATCCTTGGCTTGTGTTCAAAAAATATCTTACCATCACGAAATAAAAATCCGAAATTATTCGTAAACTGTTTAAACTTAGGACGTATACGACCTTGTCCTCGCATTGCTATAGTGCTGACTTAATTGTTTTCATTTGTTTCATATGTATAGTTGTAATGAACTTACGTACTCATTTAGATGTACTACTAGTATTTTAAACACAGAAACATTAAAGCCTAGCTATATACTAAGGGAAAGCGCCCCTTAATCCACAGAAGATTGGGATATACCCACTCTTTTGTTCATACTATTTCATATAGAAAAGGAAGGAAGCTTTCACGGCTTTGGTCAATTAAGAAATCATGGTTATTGGAATTAGACCGTGTCAAATTGGAATTACTATCCGACGTTTTGCCTTCGATTGCATGAGACATCTTCAGAGATCTTTACTCTACGAGATCTGAACACTGAATATTTTATATGCGCATATCCAGATCGACCAAACGGACACCCAGTGGCAAAGGGGGCAAATGCCCCCTCCCTAGAGTTCTTAACCCAAGCAAATTTTTTTATAAGAAATTACCACGATTACATAAGGGTGAATTTTCGCTAATTTGCATGGCGGGTATTAGGCTTATATTGTGTTAACAAACAAAAAGCAATGACCTTTTTTTAATTGCCAGATGTAAATGCTTGCAAGCATCTCGATTTAGCTTATGGCTAGCAGGGGAACCTATTTATCCATCAAAAGATATTCCAGTTTTATTACTTTTATGCAGTTAGTCTTCCCCATTCTAAAAACTCATAGAACTTTAAATAAACAGTAGAGTACGTACATCATAACGAAATAAAAACTGTATAAAGTGAAATTTGTCATTAAATGCGGCAAAAACTTTTACCCATTGCCCGAAGAAACGGATCTCGAGGCACAGATATTGTTTTTCACATTTTCGAGATGTTGAAACGGCGAAACTACTTGTGTTAGTTTTAACCGTATAGAGAGAACTTCAAAGTTAGTTAACTAAGTTTGCTCGTTGGTAGGATTCTAAGGACACATACTTTAATCATTTATATAAATTAATTAATTACTTTAATTGCCGATTGAAGAATATTAGAAAATACTTAACAGATTTTGGGTATGACTTTTTAAAACTAAACTGCTCGTCAAAAACAGTGAAAGTTTCGACAATTTTATGACTCACGTAAATTCAGTTCATCTTAGGAAGATATATTTTACTCCATAGACGAAAACAACAAACATTCATTTTTATATTTTTCGGTCAAAGAACTTTCACAACAGATATATCGAATTTTCTGTTTATAGAAAACACACATCCAAAAATATTTAAATGCAAGCTCATACCGTTAATATATTTTATTTTTACGTTACAACAACGTCATAACACGGACACTACGATCACTATCTGGCACATGCCCTGCAATACCGCGATCGCAGACAGCATCATCTAGCACAAATTTAAGCTGTGATCTAACCCTTATATCTACATCCATGCGATTAACTGATACGAAAATGAGACAAAAAAAGCTTAATATAACATCTCGTGCTTTAAAGTAATAACAGGAACCACAGAAAATTTGGAACAATTCTTAGAAACTACAACATACAAACAATACATAGGTCACCAATAATTATAGGTTAACTACTTGCAAACACAAAAGACAATATCAGATTAGAATTTATGAATGTCGGGTCAAGAGTTATACGTTGGGCAAACTAATAGGCAAATATCAGCAAGACCAGAAGAGCACACACTTAATATCAGAAATAGAGATTCTATCAAAAATAAATGTCAAAGTGTGAACGAATGAATAAAACTACTGTATGAGAGGCAATTATCGATAATCCAAAAAACACAAAAAATCAAGCGGAATTAGTTCAACAACAGCAACATCCTGAAATATAATTATAAATAACAAGTGAGGGTATAAATGGAAGTTTCGCAGTCACTAATACTACAGTCTCCATTCGAACGCGAAACGGAATGCTTGGAACAAGAACTCAGTATTCTTTACTTCATTGGAATTTCACGCTTTTTTTTTTTTTTTAATTTGTATGTCTGTGGCACAAAATATGTGTTAAATACCTGTTCAAATTTTATTTTTATTTTCTACCTTTTATCGTTGATGTAGGAAATATGAAAATTCGATATATAGAGGACTGTATTGGGTAACTTTAAACCAATAAAACAATGGTAACTAGCAAAATTAAATAATTTATGGAAGGAAACACAATCGCTTACCTATCACAGTAGAACCGACTAGTTTCTGTAGTTGGGTTACTGAATTCGCCCTAAAAGACCATCACACTACATTAATCTTGCTACCTTTCCAGTTTTCTCGGGAAACCGATCCGAAAATCTGTGCCGGCCGGCTAAGCGAACGAGTTCCGATATCACATGTGGTTTGTACCGTACTGTTCTCAAATGCATTCTGACCTGCGTGAACCAGGGAGTTTCTTGCGTATTCTTGACCAATCACAGGGTTGCGATTGCGTATTTGAATACGAAAGCAAAAAATTTAGAAAAAATTGAAAATTAATTATTAATTGATTTGTTCTGAAATTAATGAACAAAAAACAGTAAAATAAAACAAAGTTACACAAACAATCGTTATATAAAATGGTGATTTTTAAATTTCATAATACGTTTTTTATTTCTACCTTTTAGTTTCAGAAATACTAAAAAACTTGTAATTTTCATTTTCAATTGTTCCAAATTAGCGATTTCAGTCAAATATGTACAGGGTGGTCCAATAATAGAGGACGACGGCTGTAGCTCGGAAACCGTTAATGACAGATCTTAAGAAAAAAAATATTTATAGGTAAATCGGCCAAGAGAAACCGCTGTAAATTATTTTTAAAATCGAAAGTTGGCTGCTAGGGGGAGTACCAGCAACAAAAAAGTGTGAAGCCAAATTTCTATAATTGAGGTATGTTGAAAATATAAGAATTGTATTCTTCAACCAAATACGCACGTTTTTGCTTGAGATCATTTTTGTCTATTTTTAAAAATAAAGTGGTGGGGAAGATCAAATATGTTTATTTTTAAATGTAGATATCTCGGTTTTGGATGAACCGATTGTATTAAACTGATGTCGAATAAAAGTGCTTTTTTTGCTCTACAGGTAGAGCCATAAACTGTACCGACGTTTCGGATTCGGGAGACCATCATCAACTTTGTTAATTTAAATACGGACCTGGATTTTTTATTTCACTGTTTAATGCCCTTCATAACTACCAAATCAATTTTGATATAAAAGTCATAGCGCACCATTTGATTTTTTGAGAAAATCAGCATTATTTAGAGAATTCCGAAACAACGCCATCTAGTGATCACTAACAGAGTCATTAAGATAGTTTATGGCTCCACGAGTAGAGCAAAATTTTTTCGAGACCATTTTATTTAAAATCGGTTCATCCAAAACAAAGATATCTCCATTTGAAAATAAAAATGTTTGACCTTCAATCACTACTTTATTTTTGAAAATAGGCAAAAATAATTACAAGCAAAAAAGTGCATAATTGGTTGAAGAATACAATGCTTATATTTTCAACATACCTCAGTTATGGAAATTTAAGAGAAAATTGGCATTTACACTTTTGTTTTGCTGTTACGCCCCCCGCGGTCAACTTTCGAACTTGAATTTATTTACGATAAATATGATTTTCTTTAAGTTCTGTCAATAACGGTTCCCAACCTGCAGGCGACACCCTCCATCATTAGATTCGTAATTTGCGCTCATATAAAAACTCCCAGATATCGGTGTTTGTCGAATCTCTACAACGGATAAAATTGCTCCAGCATGTTGATGCCAACCTTTTAAATTTTTAAATGTTCACTAAAATCTCATAATTTGCATTCATAAATAAAATGACGAAATTTATCTGCAATATTGGCATGCCCATTTTAAATTTTTAAAAGTTGACTAAAATCATAATATAAACTATCTCTATATAACTACATCGACAAATCTTTTTATAATCGAATTGAACCACAACTAACAATACTTGTACTTATACAGATATTCAAACTGTGAACGCATGCCGAATTTAAATTTAATGGATTTTGGCGAAATGAGTGGAAAATCCGTTACAAGATTTAAACTAGAGAAAGTACAAACGCGAGCGAAGCTATTGAAAGAGTGGTGAAAATATTTTTACTTAGTTATTTTATAAGAAGTGACGTAAAGTTTATTTAGGTGATAACAGCTATAAGAGTTCAGCAACACACGTCTCTTGTTAAATTCGACATGAGTTTTGAAGTACGCTTGCACTCGAAATAATTGGTAAATTGGTTTTTCGCTCTCTTATTTATTAACAGAATGAAATATAACCTAATTTGTGTAAATGTGTACAGGATGTGCGGTTATATTTTATACGGGCTCTACAAGCTTAACTTTCAGCGATATCAAAACATATTGTATAGAATAGTTTTATAGTTTTCCCTAGATCCTCAAGATTTGCTAAAAAATAAAAAATAACAACTGAAAAGTAAAAATTAAACTTTGACTTTGTTATTTTAATTAAAATACCCTCTATAATATGTCTCAGTAAATGGGCATCTTCTTGCTGATTATGAAAATATTAGGCAACTTTTATCTTTACAGGCAACCGAGAAATTTGACAATAAATCTGTCATTAGGGGGAATGTGTAAAAAAAAAGAGAACATATACATAAGTAGTCATTACGAAGGGACACTGCCTCTTACGACAGGGTTTTCTTTAAAGATAACGGTAACAAACCTGATATTTCAAAAATCAGGAAAAAGAGGACCATTTATTGAAATAATATTGTATAAAGTGACAAACAAAAATCTTTTTTGGCATCCTCGTGACTCAATAAAATTATAAATAAAATATCTAACCTTAAATTGAATAATATTTGTAAATACCACTTCTATGTGTCTATAAAAACTTTCATATATTTGTTTAAACAATATTGTTTATATTAGGTATCGAAACATTCCGTAGACAGACTAGTTTACATGTCGAGATATGTAATTTTATTAAATATTTGCTTCAATCAACTTCAAGTTAGGTATTTTTATTCAGTTGCGAAAAAGCCAAAATAGATTTTTGCTTACCATGCTAAATGCAACAAATAATCTAAACACATTTAAAAATAACTTTCTACATGGCTGCAAGCTGCAAACTATCATTTTTTTTGTTTTCTAGGTTACATGTCAATCGAACTGACAAATTTCAGAATTTTTAAATTAATTCTTATCTATTATTTAATTTTTGAACAACTGCTGTGTCTATAAAAACTAAGGTAAATGATACAATTTCTTATGCTTGTTTAAATAATATTGTTTATATTATGCATCGAACCATTCCGTTGACAGACTAGTCAACTAGTCGATGCTTGTTTGCATACTTTCTAATTGTCATTTGTTTACTTATTTAGCAAATCGTGACGGTTCAGAAGCAACCATGAAATCTTTGCATATACAATATTTTTTAATATATCTAAAAGTTTAGTTTGTAAACCCTATTTAAAACATGTAAATACAAGAATAAGGTGGTGAAGAAAGCCATTTTACCGACTTTTTCAAATTTATTTTTATACTATTATTTTTATTTATTTTGTATACCATTTCTTTAGATACACTATTATTTTCCCCCATAAATAGTAAATTGTATATCTAGTAGGATAAACTAAATATTTCCGGACGATCGTAAAGATATACAATACTATTTCTCCAAAAGTCGAAAGTTGATGAAAGGACATAAATAATTACAATCAACTTGCTAAATTTTTGAACCAACCTTTATTAATTTTATTCACAAATGAAGTATGCCATGAAATATTTGTTTTGTAACTATGGAAACAAAGCTACATGGAATTGTCAGACTTGACATTTCTTTAGTGTACAAATAACTGTAAAGAAATAACATTTCTTTACAGTACAAAAATAAATATTTCCTAACAGTTATTTCCGTTGCTTGGCAAAGACTAGCTGCAAGGATATATTGACTTTTTCTTTCAAAAAATATATCAGATATGTCAACATTTCTGAACGACTTTCGGAAAAATTTTATTTTAGGAAATTGAATTTTCTGTGTAGGTCGCCAATCTGTTTTGACATAAATGATTCGCACTAAATGGGAGAACATGTTTTTTTTTTGGGTTCTAGGGACCCTAAAAGCAAAGATCTGCAAAATTCTCAAAGGGGGATTTTTGCACGATTACAACACTTCCATTATCTTGACAATCAGATTTTTGAAATGTTAATTTGCATATATAACATAGGTAATAGGGTCTACTCCCGGACTAAATGTAAGTCTAATAAAGCCCCAGGTTATTAAAACTGTCAACTAATCTCCCACGTGTAAATGCATCGCCCTTATTTTTATTTTCTTTTCTGTTGTTGAAATTTTCCATGGCTGGTAACTATCAGTCAAAGAAAAAAAAACCGATTCGTGCATGTGTCTGCCTTTGAAGCCAAACCACTCGACTCTCGTTATTCTAGGAAAACAAGGGCTCATTAAAGCAACAAATAAAATAAAAATTCCTTAAAAAAGAACGATAATCATAGCAAGGAACCTCTACCTTCGGCTTCAATTCTAATTTTGCGACAGGGTAAAAGAGACTTTATGATGGCTTTTCCAGTAGTGGCTTGTTAAAGGTACTATATGTAAACGGAGAAGATTAAAATTACGCTTGACAAGAGTCGTTTAATTTTCAGAGCATAACTACTTAATTTTATGATAATCATGTATTTTTAAATCATATTCCAGGCGAAAGGAGGAGAAAAATTCAAGGATTTTTTGGTTTATTGATTAAAAGGTGAGCTATTTCATTAATATTTGATATATTTGCACCTTAGACTAGGGTTGCCAAACGTCCTTTATTTCGTAGAACATTAAAACAGGACGTCAAACGTACTAAATTTTGCCAAAAAGGAATTTTGTTTTTGTCTTGTGTTTGTTTACTTCGCTTGTAAGCATTCT
>JAUTXW010002419.1:0-44023 GCA_030620095.1 Kuschelorhynchus macadamiae | reverse complement strand
GAATGGGTATTAAGCGTGTTCTTTGTGCAACCGCAACACCAAGAGATAACGGCCAAGTTGAGCGCATGAACAGGTCCAGTATTAAGCATAATAGCTACGAACGGAAGATGGACGAGGCTTTAAAAAGCTATGCAGTGGGGAATTAACTACGGTAAATTCTACCACTGGTAAAACACCATACGAGGGTATTCTTTGGATACCGCCACGAAGATAACGGTCCTTCCTGACGTCAGCAGCAAGATCTCAGAAACGTTGAGAGAAGAAATCTCTCGGGCATCCTTGATCGGCAGCAGGGGGAGTATTACGATAAACGGCATGCCTGATACGAGTACGTTGGCCAGCACGTGTTGGTTCAGGCAGCCAAACCTCTAATGACGGGAGGGGCAGAAAGCGAACCGCGATACAAGGGACCTTTGGTACCAAAGTACTGGATAACGACCGGTACGTTGTTAACGAACTACCGGGGTCAAACGATGTGGACATCTGTCAGCCCCAATTCGATTGAAAGTTTATACGATGGTTTCGCTTAGTGAGACTAGTGACGAAGACGGTCTGAATAATAGCAATATTCTCGCCCTCATCAGTGTCGTACTATTTACTAATTTAGTTGTTTTTTTTGTATGTTTCAGTTAAGGCATTTCACGGGGATGTGCTGAAAGGCTGTCAGGTAGGCCGACTGTAACCCGATATTCCGTCTTTATTCGGCCGAGGTTATACCATCACTTAAAGATGATTAATGCTGACGGAATATGCGTATTTGACAAGACTTTTTTTATTTGATATATGGCTAAGAACTCATGATAAGATGGATGTAAGGGAACGTTGAGTTAGTTAAGGTTTAGCTTTGATGCTTACGGTTACGTGATGTAATAGATTTATCGATTACTCGCCTTTTCGATTTAATATAATATTGCAGATTATTATTTGGTGTTTTGTGAATAAAAGAATTTAGAATAGTTTACACACATAACATCAAAAAGTGCAAGGAACATCTACAAACGCCAGTATGGCATTGGTAAGAGAAATGACAAAATATCGACGTGATTTGGATATAAATGCTCGTAAGTTATTAAATATTCATTAAAATTAGCTTTTATACTTGAATATCAAACATTTAGAACTCTCGATAACGTACCAATGCGCAACGAAAAGGATATCAACGATTTACAATTAAGTAACAGAAAATATTCAAAGGACTACTAGACAGCCGAAGACCACCTAAAATCGCCACAGGACATCGTTATAAATTTATCTTCCAAAATCCTTGCCGCAAACAAGAACAATCCGTCCTATCTAAAGGTCAAAACTTGGCCATTACACCAAAAGACATACCCGTAGAAGATATAGTATCATCGGTTGAAACGACAATTAGAAGACTTCCAGCAGAAGGAGCTGACGCAATAAGGTATGAAACAGCGAAGATCATCAAAAATTCTAACCGGCCTAAGTCGAATCTATCAGCTGCGAAGAGACAGCAGCTAAAAACATTAAACAACCATACAGACATTTTGGTCCTTCCAGCGACCAAAGGAATGGACAAAACAGATTACGTGAAAAAAATACAACTACTTTTGGACGACAACATCTACAGGTGATCCAATGGAACAATTAACAAAATTGAAAGACGGATAACCAACCTTATAAATGCATCAACCTACCAACAGAGCTGAAGAAGATGTTAAGGCCGCAACAGCTAGATCCCACTGGTTCTACGGACTACCTAAATACGCAAGGTACCACTTCGACCTATCGTCAGTGCAATAGGATCTCTACTTACAAAATTGGTAAATATACTAAGCTATTCTTAATAATTTTACAGGCAAAAAAACATTCATATATTAGAAACTCTACGCATTTTGTAGAAAAACTTAAATCAATCCAATTAGATCCCAAAGATATCTTAGTCAGTTTCGATGATCGCTGTATACGAATATTATATATAAATGATTCATTTTCCATAAAATCAAACTTAAGTATTAAGTTATTTCAAATTGAAGTGTTTTAATCTTACGATGCATTTAGACGATATTTAAATACAGTGGAGGTGAAGTGCTCTTGGTATGTTAGATGGTAGAATGAGACAGGCTGATGTTGCTGCTCGGTTCAATATATCCCAAGGTGTTATAAGGTGGCTATTAAAACGATTTAGGGAAATCCATTCAGTATCACGCTCTATCGGCCAGAAGAGACCCAATCAACGGTATTATATCGACAGGTGAAAGCAGCTAACGGCGTTGTTATTTCAGCTAAAGCGGAAAGAAGGCGTTTGGCAGAAGCTAGCCTTTTGTATCGTAAGCCAATGAGGGGGTGCTTTTAAGAATAAACCACAATTTAGTAGGAAGCATACCAAGAAGGCTTCAAGCCGTCTTGGAAGTTCGTGGTAGCCACATTCGTTATTAATTTTTAATTTCGATTGTTTATCTATTTTAGATTTCTTCAAATAAAACTTTTATATACCAGTTATCGTATTGGACTAAATGTGACAGAACTATGTTCTCAAATGCATGCAGTTAGAATGACATTTATAAGAACAATTTTCAAAAAACAAAATCACTTTATATAAACAATCACAAAAGTCAGATAATTCGTTGTTACCTTCTACACACAGATTTTAAAAAAAGCATAAAAAATATCGGTGTTTATCTCACCCTGTATATCTTTAATTATTCTTCGAATCGCATAATTTTTTACAAAAAATAAAACTACAGAGATCCGATTTTTAATTAAAAAAAAAATCGGAAATTGGAAATCGGATAAATATTATTCGTTTTCTTTCAAGTTTGAGTTTACGCATCGGAACTAAATAGGATCATATTTTATAATTCCTAATAAAAGAAAATATTCAAAATAAGTTCCAAGTAAAGAAAATGTATCGATTTTATTCACAGACCTTCTTTCCGAGCTGCATTCAATCGAAGGCGAAACGTCGAAAGTGATTCCATTTTGACACGGTCTAATCCCCAAGAAAATTAATAGCACCGGGTGCACTTCTTTTTTTTTAGTCAAGGTTATACGTTTCCCGAGATTTATAGTCAAATTAGAGGTCACATAAAACCGGTAATAAATCAACGATTTAGAGAAATCCATTCATTCAACATTTTAGGTTTGATGACATGTAATCTCAGATCTGAAAAAGTGATAGTTTGCAGCCCCTATAATGTTATATTTAAATGTGTTCAGATTATTTGCTTCGTTTTTGACAAACAAAAATCTTTTTTGGCTTTTTCCTACTGAATAAAATATTTAACGTTAAATTAACAAACCACATAAAGCCTTAAGGCATATCCAAAAGACATGAAAGTATTTGTACAACTACTATATGTCTATAAAAACTAACGTTTGTCAATAATCTATTATGTCTTATTTAAATAAGATTGTTTATATATTATGTACATAACAAACAGACATGTTGAGGATATAATTTTATTAAATATTTGCTTCAATTAATTTGTCATGTTAAAAATTTTTATTCAGTTCAGATGAACTCAAAAAAGATTTTTGTTTGAACGGAACCACGCAACATCAACGAGAGCCATTTAAAAATATTCTCTCATGTAATATTTAATAATACTTTTGATTATTTAAAATGAGTTAAAATGTTATTAGACGTGTGTTGTATCAAAATGTTCAGGCTGTGGTCGTTATAAAATCCCCGAGCCACAACCTTTCCATTTGAAAAACTCGATAAACATGCGAATACCGATTTTCATGATTTCAAAATTGCATAAAAACTGGTTAAGGCATCACTACAGCTGCAAGTGATTTTTTTCCGTACTAATCGATCACAAATGAACCAATTTGGGGATTCAAAGCCTCTTTGATTGAAAAACAAAAATGATAATAAAGGTTATTCGATCTGTCAAAAATTGACAAAAAGGGTGTCATTATACTGCCATTTTCTATCCAAATAAACAAAAATATTTAGGGTGTCCCATTCTATAACAAGAAGTGGCTCAAAACAAATGAATATGTCAAAAAATTCAAATTTGTATCACATATATGCATACTAAATTTCAAAAAATTATTTCAAAAACCAAACCACTTCTAAGTCAGTTTCAGCATATCAACATTATTTAACATAAAGTCAAATTAATTTCTTAGTCCAAGAGTTGATGTGCAATGTAAATATCGGTCGAGTGGAACATTTATTGCGATTGTCAGCAAGACAGTGGCGGCTCGCGAGTAAAAAAGTAACTGAAGTGCAAATGAAGCAATAAAATATCGCAATAATTTTTTTCCAGAATTTTTTTTATGTGTGGAAGGGGTAGAATATTTTTTTACGACTTACCTAAATTTTGTATACTAAATCAATCTCATATCCTTCACAGCAGCAAATTTATTTATAACATCCTCATAAAATGGATGAGTTGCCCTAATCTCCTCCAGAAATTCCTTTTTAATTGAATTTCTTAAATAAGTTTTTACACGTTTGAGGCAAGAAAAACTTTTTTCCACTGAAGCACTTGTCGACGGTATTGTTAAAATAAGAGGAAAACACTTTAAATGCTTTGGTTAAAATATCTTTATTTTCATTAATTTTTTTCACTTGCTCTTGCAGCGATATATTCCAATTACTGTTATTGGCAAAAATAAGACCAAGCTCATTTTTAAGTCGTTGACTTTTTAAACAATATTTCCCCATATAACTGTAATAAATTTTCAAACGGACCAGTCGGAAAATTTAAACTATATTCAGAAAATTTAGCCAAACATAAAAATGTAAGTTTTTCGCAGTCTTGAAAGCTTAGTGTCATTTCCATTACAACATGGTCCAATATTTTATAAAAAAAGGTTCTATACTTAGTCCTAATTTCTTCAGGTGAAAGCTTTGCAAGCTCGCGCTTGTAATGATTTATTTCTGTAATAGAATTTGCTTTATCAAAGATGGTATTAAAAAAATGTTCATTTCTTTTTTTGCAGAGTGCCTCACGACAGCGTTTTATATTGAATATACAAAAATGAATGTCAAACGATTTTTTTTGAAGAACGGAACTTGAACAATCACATTTACTAAACACTCGAATTTGAAGACCAACGAGTTTCTGTAATTGTTGGTATACGCCTCGTAGATGCAGATGTAAGAGCATACGTTCGTTTTGGCTGAGTGATGTAAAAGTGAGGGAATACCACTAAGGCTTGCGAAAAAATTCGACATTTAGAAATATTTTTAAACTTTGCTGCATCACAAGGTTGAGACGATGCGCAAGACAATAGACAAATACAGCCTGCGGTGCTTTTTCTTTTTTTTTTTTTTTTTTTTAAGGTCAATTAGATGGCCAGACATCACACTTGCGCCATCGTAACATTGCCCTATTAATTTATGTTTATAGTCAAATTGGTCCAAAATTTGATCCAATAGAGAATATAAATTCTCCGACGTTCTATCGGAGCTGTCATTATAAAATCCTAAGAATCTCTCGATTACTGAACCTTCTTAATTAACGCGTCTTAAAATTATGAAGCACTGGGAGGTTTGCGTAATATCAGTGGTGTTATCCACCTGCACAGAAAAAAACTGTGTGTTCATTATTTCATTTTTTACATGATCATTTAAATAATCAAAAATGCATTTAATTATTTTGTTTTGAATAGTTTTCGAGTCACCAGTAAAACATTTTTAATTTTTTCGTGATGATCTTTTAGTTCTTGGGAGCTTCTCGATATTAATAAACCTAAAAGCTTTTTAAAATTCCGCCTACTTACTGACTCGCTGCTCTCATCATGGCCGCGAAAGACTAACTCTTGTTTTGCAAGGTATAAAACTGCATCAATTACCAAGCTCATAAATAGTATATTTAATCGGACGTTTTCGTTAAAATGTACTTTATATAGTTTAGCATTTTCTTTTAAAATGTCAACTATAGGGCTTTGATTTTTTACAAATGTTTTTAGCATTAATTCGCATTTTAAATGCGTCGCCGAGTCTTCATGTTTATGTAAAGACCTTCATATATTTAACATACCTGCAAATTCTTCCTGATTCCACACTGAATATTTATTGGAAACTAGTAAACAAGGCCAGCAAAACAATTTTTGTAATATTTGATTGCTACATAACCATTTGTACGCCGAAAACCAGGATGACGATTAAAACTCTGATCTTGTTCCTTCCATCGATTAAATGGAGTTTCCAACAAAATGCAAACCACATCCGTGATCGGATTCATCAATAATGTAAATTAATAAACCCGACACCAAATAGAGTTGTAACAACACCATAAATAAATATAACACAAAACAAACTGCAAAGGAACTAACCGGTTATGGCGAAATCCGCGAAAATAAAAGTAAACAACCACCCCAAACTGAACGACAGGTGGGTGTAGTATACTGCGTTAGCGTTGTATGACGCTCGTTAACATTATTCTTCTGTGTGCTCGACGTCATCGCGTACGCGTTGTCATGGCAACGTAGTAGGAAAATCGTAAACTAAATATAGCACCTCCAGCAAAGTCGAAGCGGTTTGCGCCACTGTTATAAATGTTATAGTAAAGTTCGATTGAAAGTTTTAAAAAGACATGCCGCCGATGGTTAAGTAAAATATTTATTCGAGATGTACAGTTTATTTTTTGCGAATTAGGTGAATAAATGAATGTAAAAACTTAAATTTTAAGAGATATATAATAAATATAATTAGATGTTTGCTTGTTTATTTTTTCTGGTAAAGTAGTACTTCACCTGAATAGCCGCCACGGAATAGAAGATCTTCTATTAAGTAAGTAATTGTTTTATTTTTTGCAGAAAGTCGAGAAGCAGCTTACTTAAACGCAATCTCGGCAGCGTCGATGGCGTACGCTGTTACCAGAGCTTGCACGAAAGGGGAGCTTTCGGAATGGTGTTCCTGTTATAACAAAATTAGGTATGAAGTTTTTTTAGTTGATACCAACTTTGTTATCTTCTATAAGAAGAAATTGACACCTAAAAGAGATCAATATACAAGTGTTCTAACCACACTACACCACAACTTGTTACATTCTGGATATAAACTAAAGTAACTTATACTAACCAAGACTATTTATAGGTAAATGTTGGCACACTTGATTGCACCCGACTGCACCGTTGTCAAGTAAACAATAGAGAAGACTATAGGGAATAGGCCCTCTGTCTTTATTTAGTGATTTCTTATCACATTTAACTATTTCTATACTTTCAAATGCATCCAATAATCTATTATTAGATACATTTTTAATCAACTTAAGATTATTTAATCCTGTTCGGTGATTGTTTTCCAAAGCATGTTGGGCAACGCTTGACTTTTCTGTTCTTCCATATCTTAAATGTGCCATGTGTTCTTTAAAACGAATGTTTATGGAGCGTTTAGTTTGCCTAACATATTTTAGATCGCAGTCATTACAGCTAATTTCATAGATGCCACTCCTCTCCCTCAAGTCGACTTTGTCTTTGGGGTTTCCAAGGAGGTTTTTCAAACTGCTACTCTAAACCTAGGTTCTTAAATACTTTTTCTAGACCTCTCGTATATCTTGGATCATATGGGGTTACTATGAATTTATTGGAAGCCTCGGGTGTTTGAAGAGAAGTGGCATCTTTTAACATTTTCTTATGCTTATGTCTATTTACTAATTTATGTACAAAATTATCATTATATCCATTACTTTTAGCTATATTTTTAATATTGAAAGTTGAAACCACAAAAACAAATTTCTTCGGAAGTCGAGAACATTGTAGAAAATCTTTCTTCTCAGTCCTTTGATAATAGAGAAATCGCCGTTTTGAATAAAGGTTTGAATTTTGCAGAGCCTCCAGTAAAAAATAGTTTACCAACTATTATAGGGAATATCGAAAGTTCCATTCAATACGTGCCAGAGTCAACTAAGGGATTCATTAGAGAGGCTTGCAGGAATCAAGTCTCAAAAGACGTTATTAACAACAAGTCAAAATATGTTTCTCGTAAAAATACTGAAGTTATCCAGGGACTGAAGAAAAAGGAATGTTTTTATTTAAAAGCTGACAAAGGAAATAAGGTTGTTATACTAGACAAAACAGATTATTTTGAAAGAGTAGACAATTTGATTCAAACTGGTCCTTACAATCTAATTGAGAAAACCCCGTTATCAAAAATGATAACAGAACTAAAAAGTACTTTAAAACAGTGTAAAAACCTTGTGTCCGATAAACTAAAATTCAAACTAACACATAGTAACCCACAGTTATCTAAACTGTATTGCCTTCCCAAAATCCATAAACCTGGGAAGTCCATGAGACCTATTGTTTCAGCTGTTGGATCACCAACGTACAATATTTCAAAATGGTTAGTATTAGAATTCAGCAAATTAAATATCTCGTATGGTAACTTTGAGGTTACTAACTCGTTAGAATTCTTAGATAAAATTAAGAATGTTCACTTAAAAGAGGGTGAAATTTTAATATCTTTTGATGTAAGCTCATTGTTTCCTAGTATACCCATACAGCTTTAGAGTACCTGAAGGAACTACTTGAAATCAATAATTTGAAGAAAGAAATTATTGATGAATATTTACTTCTCACAAAATTATGTATGAATCAAAATTTTTTCGTTCAACAATAAATATTATAAACAACTTAGAGGGAACTGCGATGGGCAGATTAGAAACCCAATTCAAAAAAAGGACTCAAGTATTTCCCAACGGTTTGGTATAGATACGTAGACGATATATTTGCTATTTTTAAAAACAGAAAATTTGGACACTTTCTTAGAAACATTAAACAATAAATATCCTTCCATTAATTTTACGTATGAAAAAGGAGAACAATGGGCAATTACCTTTTCTCGACACGTTAGTTATTAGAAATAACGATAAATTAGATTTTGATATTTACTAATACTGATAGGTATATATCATTCGACTCATTTCATTGCCGTCAACACAAAATGACAGCATTCCATTTCTTAACCCACAGGTTAGTCAATTTTCCATTAAGTAAAGAACGTTTTAACAATGAAATGAATCGGATTAAAAATATAGCTAAAAGTAATGGATATAATGATAATTTGTATAAATTAGTATATAGACATAAGCATAAGAAAAATGTTAAAAGATGCCACTTCTCTTCAAACACCTGAGGCTTCCAATAAATTCATAGTAATCCCATATGATCCCAGATATGCGAGAGGTCTAGAAAAAGTATTTAAAAACGTAGGTTTTAGAGTAGCCTGCAAAACGTAGAACAGTTTGAAAAATCTCCTTGGAAACCCTAAAGAAAAAGTCGACTTGAGGGAGAGGAGTGGCATCTATGAAATTAGCTGTAATGACTGCGATCTAAAATATGTTGGGCAAACTAAACGCTCCATAAACATTCGTTTTAAAGAACACATGGCACATTTAAAATATGGAAGAACAGAAAAGTCAAGCGTTGCCCAACATGCTTTGGAAAACAATCACCGAATAGGATTAAATAATCTTAAGTTGATTAAAAATGTATCTAATAATAGATTATTGAATGTATTTGAGAGTATAGAAATAGTTAAATGTGGTAAGAAAGCACTAAATAAAGACAGAGGGGCCTATTCCCTATAGTCCCCTCTATTGTTTACTTGACAACGGTGCAGTCGGGTGCAACCAAGTGTGACCACATTTACCTATAAATAGTCTCGGTTAGTATAAGTTACTTTAGTTTATATCCAGAACGTAACAAGTTGTGGTGTAGTGTCGATTAGAACTCTTTATATTTTGATCCATCTTCCACCACAGGTTCAAGGTTAGGACCTAAAAGAGACATAAAGTTGAAATTTAGCTTTAGGCTACATTTTATATGCTAGATGGGAATGTTCTCGATGCAGCACGGGACTAAGTTACATCATTTTTTCAGTTGACGTGCGCCAATTGTCAATACATTCTTTACGGCTGTTCCACACCGCGGTCGGGGCGTCTGGTATGTATAATCCATCAGCTAAATCTAAAAGGGTCTAATATCTAATCTTTGGTCAACTTATAGAACAGCTCCCGTACTATTTATCTACATGAAACTTGTAACTCAGAGCGTGTTCCATACTCAGTAATTAATACATTATTTCTATTTAACACTTATTATATTTCAGACAGCGAAGCGACAAAATGGGAAGTGGGGCGGATGTTCCGATGATATCCGGTATGGAGAGAAGTTCTCAGGAAATTCCTCGACGTGCGGGAAGATCAAAACACGGCCCTCAGTTGATGAACCTGCACAACAATGAAGCGCGGAAGGAGGGTTAGTAAGTTGCGTTTTCTTTCTTCGTAAATTTTATAGTTTAAGCAAAAATTTCTATATTTCCGAGATTAAAAAAATCTGCGTTACATGCAGTTGCGTTATCACAAGACATTTGGAATAACCTGGTAAGGATAGCCCCTGCTAGTTCAAATATGGACCCTTTTTTAGGACTATGGCCAGACAATTTTTTGATATTAAGTGTTTTGAGAATACGAAAAAATTATACCAAGAAAAATTTTTTAAATGGTTATGATCAATGACGTCAAAAAGAATAGACCCCGCATTTCATTCATGAAAATGAAATAAATAGAATCAAACATCAATTTGTTGTTGTGTATGAGTGGAAAAAGGATGGACTGATCGCATAAAAAATAGTTTGCGGCGAAAATTGCAACGCTGTCAGATATCTTCGCGAGGCTTACCAGTGGCGTAGCTATTTTGAGATAATGTATTATTTGCTTTTTTTTTTTGAGCTAAAATTTTGGTATGGTGGATACGACAGTTTTTTTGTTCTAAGATGAACAGGAACGACTTCACATTGCAAAGTGAGAGTTTTAATAATAACTTGAAACAATTAATTTAGATATTATATCGTGGAAAAGTCTGCACTAAATAGGAAACTTTTTTATTATCAATTTCTCGAAAAACTTTCTTCTTGATAAAATTTGTGTGTTTGTCGAAAAAATAGTTTTCACAAACTTAAAGTTGAAGTCAGATATACAGGGCATTCAAAAAATACGAAAAAGTGTATTTCAAAAATTAAAATTTTTATTGCCGCAATAAAAAAATCGTAAATAAAGGTTTAGTAGTAGTTATGTCATATTAGTAATAGCTAAGGAAGGATTTAAATAGAAAAATGTTTTTTTTGTTGTTTGACCTTAAATATCTCCATAACTATAATGTTAAAAATTTTACTCAGTTTATATTTACGATGTTTTATGGCCCTTAAAACTACCGTCAAGAAAAATTTATTTTTTGAAATTGTTAGTGAAATCCACTTTTTGAACATCCTGTTCTAATTTTTATTACTATTAAAAATATTTTTTTGAACCACCAACTTTTATCAAAAAATCAATAATAAAAAAAGTAAATTATTCATTAAAATGCAAGATGTTTAAAAATAAAATCATCGAAACTTTTTGGTGATTCTGAAGCACCATGTATAATATTTTACACTATATTTGAAACTTAATTTTTTTTATAAAAATTTAAATAACATGGTTGAAAGTGGTGCTGCACTTTATAAATTTTCACCCGGACACGTGGTTTATAAAAGTAAAACAAAGTTTAAAAGTTTGGAATAATTTATTTATAAACGGTTTGATATAATAACAAACAACTATTATTATCGACAAAACAAAAGTAACTGCATATTAATTTAATATTTCAATATTTATATAATAATTAAACTCGTCTATTACATATTTAATGATTCAGTGGCAATTTTCAAAATAGGAAATTTTATATAGCTTTATATATATATATATATATATATATATATATATATATATAAATTTTAGGTTAATAAGAAGCTGATTTAATATAATTGTATCAATAATTGTCTGTGACAAAAGACCGAACTTGTAGTCTAGGGCGAGACCTAAAAATATTTAGCAGTTTTTACATATTTAACCTACGAAAGTAGAATTCCAATAACTGCTGATTAGCAGTTCCGTATTGGCTCTCCTTACTACAGCTATTTTTTAACTCGAACTTCAGGAAAATTAGGGAGCAGGTTCTTTTTTGAAATTCTAACTTTTTGACGAGTTTTTTAACAAGCCCAAGTTTACACTGTTAGATATTCTGCGATTACAAAGAAGTTTCACAAATATGTGAATGTAAAAAATTAAGAAAGGCTACCTAAACAAAAAGACGCACCTAATGATTTTAAGTACGACAGTTTCTAACATAAATCGATAGGAAATAAATTTCATTTTTCTTCCACAAAACTCTCCTGTCATAAGCAAAATTGTGAATGCGTGCCGAGGCCAAATGTATGATAATTCCAATAAAAATTATTATTATTAAACTTAGAATATATGGTAGTTGCTGAAAATGTCTCTTCGTGAACCATTTTTCACACAATTTGAAGTTCTTATCTTTACGTATATAAAACACGATTTAAGGAATAAGAAAATTATTGAATTTATCTTTGGGGATTGAAAAAAATTACTTCCAAAAAAATATTCGATTTTGACAGTGAGGAATATTTAGAATTCTCAAAAAAGAAAAACTTTTAAGCAAACGCTCATTAAAAGTAGTTTTAGAATTTCGAGAAAGTACTAAAAAGAAAGATGAATACATTTATGATTAAAGAAATTCAGATTTTTAATGTAGCAATATGGTTCCAGACCCTCTATTAACAAAGTGAATAAGCACTTATTTATTAAAATACTATTAAATATATAAAACTTAAAAATATTAAGCAAATGTCGCCAACGTCCTATTTGCTCAAGATACACCTATAATTTTTTACATTTTCATAATTGCTCTACCTGCAATGTTTTAATAGATATTGGCAAATAACTAGTGTTTTGCCACTTTTGTTCATATTTTGTTGCACTTGCAGGAGGACTAGCAATAAGTGAAAAAAAAGCATTCTTCTTAATAATTTTTTTGTCACTGAATTGGTTTTGACAGGGTTGGATCCCCCTAGAACTGAAATTCTGGCTACGTGCCTGCAAAAAACATATATATGTAATGGTTCATGTGGCAATATTTATTATTAGCAATAAGCTTAGTCATTAAAGAACAAGCATTTCCTTGACAAAATACAACCAATAACAGGGTGAGTTCTTATTACTAGTGTTACTAAAGATGAAGATAAAACTAAATTTTGTTACATGGACCCACTTTGTGTTTTGATGTCTATACCAAGAGTACAATGCTTATTTAATACCTTTCTTTATCAGCTTATCACCGACTTCATAAGAAATATGTAATAAAATATAATTTATCACTTTTTAATAAAACCTATTTTTTGAAATCGGGTTTTTGTTTTTCAAAACATTTTGATTTCACCCTTTTTCCAACACATTTTAGTTCTATTTACGCGAAGTTAGGTAAAAATTTGGGTCCACTACTTTTAAACCTTTGCCAGGCTCTCGGCAAGTAATATTATATAAAAATGCACCACCTTTACATGTATTGGATCTATTCATATTTACAGAAAATCAGCAATAAACATGGCCCAATATTAATATGAATACCAAATTGAACTTCGTGTCCCTAAAAACCACAAAAACCATATTATGAAAAACAATATCTTTACAGTATTTATCCCCCAATGTACCCTTTTTTATCCCTACCATCCACCTTCCCCGCTATACATTTCACTTATTGACAATATAAATATTTTGTGCCAAGATGTTTAATATTTTTAACATTCATTTTAATATATTATATTATTATTTATATTACCGAAATCACCTGATAAAAACAGATTCTGCCTAGTTGGGATAATGCACCTCAGGATTGTACTTATTTACTTTTTTGATTACTTATTTTTAAAAACCAAATGTTTAGACAATAAATTAAAACATTTCAAATTCATCAAAGAAAATCTATAGTAAATGAAAAATTGAAAAGTAACACTATTGCGCTATTTTCATTTTTTGTATATGCTTGCTATATGAGAACTCCGACACTACCCTAAATATTCCTTGAAAATTTCATCCAAAATTCAAACCATCCTGGAGTAATTAATGACAACATAAAATAGTAGGTCTTACAGCTTACTCAATTAAAATTTAGTACCTGTGCTTTACCAAATAGTATATTTATGTTGTTTATTAACCCCTCAAAAAAGGTGGTTTGATAGATTTTAGAGGAATATTTGAGACTTTTCACAAATATATAAATTAGCAAAACGCTGTACTCCGTTTATCATCAGTGTCTTCGACGTTATAGATAAGTTGAAGTTATACAAAATTAATTTAAGCCCAACGGAAATCTGCAATACAAAAACAATACTTCATTTGCAAATATAAGAACGCTGTTAGACGGTGATTTTACCCTTCAACTACACCACTGGTATGACATAACCTTGCTTACCTTCGAAAACCAACTTCTAGGTTTAAATCGTTTGTTTTTCTGCAAATAAAGCAAGTTCGCACCATTTTCTTAAAGTTTTTTAAACAGATTCTTGAAAATAGCCACACAAAACACTTGGATTTCTGAAAAACACTTATTTCACCAACTAGAACAATTACAACGCCGCGCATCAAATAAGTGGAAATCATGAATGACTACGACCATCTTCGGCGTCTTCCGAATAATCCCGAAAGAAATCTGTAGTATACTCGAAAAAGGTAGAATTCCGACGTTGTCGATTATTCTGGGCTTTATTTCTTGAAATAAGGAATAATAATTACAGAAGATTTAAATTAAATTTAAAACAGATTCGGTTTGAATTATTTATAATAAGCTATTTAATAATCAGTTTTAAAATATTCTATATGGAAATTTCTACTGAGAATTTCTGAAATTCCTTGTTTATTTAGGTAATAGTATAAAGGATGATATCCGTTATAATCTGGCCACAGTAACGGTTTGGCAAACCAGGGTTAATGTTGGATTTCTCCAAAATGTAAACAACTGGGTCTATGTTATTTCCATGTCGTTGGTTATGATTATATAAAGTAAATATTTCTGAAAAAGTTGAAAGTAGGTATGGCTTTGCAAGGTAAAATTAAGTTTAAGATCTCGAAGGGAATTCCAGAATAAAAATGACGACCCCAAACATTTGTTTAGTAAAATGAGATGAAACATCGAAAAAGTTTGTTTTCGATTTAATTCTATTTATTTTACATAATTATATGCATATATACATGTCTTGAAAAATTAATAACACTTTTTATCAATTGTTTTAGGCAGTTAGATCGAGAATGCAAAGGACATGCAAATGCCACGGTGTCTCAGGATCATGCAGTACGCAGATCTGTTGGAGGCGGTTGCCACCTTTGCGAAAAGTTGCCGAGGGTCTTCACAAGAGGTAAAAACATTCGATATTGTAGATGGAATTATGGTCTGAGAGACTGGGAAAGAAAATGTGACAACTATATCGTCACTTTATTCAACAAATTAATTTATTACCAACTAGTTTTAATCTTTTAATTGCATATAGTTTTCCTTAGATGTCAGGGGAAATAAACGGAGTAAAAATATATAATTTCAGTTTTTACAATTTTTATTATGAAAAGTAACATTATATAAAAGTAAGGAGAACATTATTCAAACTATATATATATATATATATATATATATATATATATATATATATATATATATATATATATATATATATATAATATATAGGGTTATTCACGCAACCCGTTCATTAAAAGTTTTTAATGATGCCATTTAGATAAAAATTTCAAATTTTGGGATTAAGGTAAGGTCAAGGGTACTTTTTTTGATATATTTTCAACTTCCTGTCACTTCCGGTTTAACCGGAAGTTGGTATCAACTTGCTTATTTTAAATGAAACACCCTGCATTTTATGATATTTTTGGATTCTACATGAGAATTTTAATGCTATTTTATGTAGCATGTCCTATACCTAGGTTCAAGCGTTCTTAAGATATTTAACCTTGAACCGAAAATGAGCCTTCGGGGTACCAAATTTTAAAATCTCATATTTTTGAAGATATAATCTTCATATTTTGCAGACGATCGGTAAATGATCTTAGGTTTCTATTTTTTTTATTGAATTTGTCTATTTTTATACAGGGTGTCCTAAATTCAGCGGCAAACATTCACATTTTCAAAGCCGCTAAAGTCAGTTTTTTAAATGGGACACCCTATAACTTTATGCACTATCAAATGTAGAATTTAATTTTCTATCGAACTCTATTAAGGTTCCCTATACCTATTCGTAACCATTTTCGAAATAATTGGGTTTTATAACAATATCGTATGCATTTGCTTAAATGTTTACATGTTCCAATGGTGAGCCATGGAAAAACAATTGAGATCCAATATCCAATATGACAGATGATTAGTATGTGTTATTTATCGAAAGCTGTCAGTGATAAACTAAATCTTCTAAATCAAGATGGAAGAATACTCAAACGCTGATATTCTCAATCTATTTCATATTCATAGAGAATGTTATAAAATTTTGGAGAGAACGTGTCGTGTGTTTAATGAACGCCAATAAACAAGTCAAAATTCAAGAGGATTGAAACGAACTTTTTGCATTTTGGCAAGGTTAAAGTTACAAAAAATGTTCCGAAACCAGTGACAAATGCCGAGGATGACGTAATAAACACATTAGCTTATTTCCACGCAAACCCGCAAAGTTCAATACCGTCTGCAGAAAGCGATTTGGGAATTTCTTCTTCATCTGTCTAAAGAATCTTGAGTGAACATCATATGCACCCTTATTCCTTCCAAAACGTGCAAGCCTTGAGACCTGGTGATGACGTCCGACGAGTAGAATGTTGCGAATTCATGTTTTTGAAAATTCAAGAGGACCCTCAATTCCTTTCAAAAATATTTTAGACCGATGAAGCGAAATTTTCTAGAGAAGGAATAACAAATAGAAGAAACGAACATTTCTGGGTAGCAGAAAATCCGCACGCTTTACGCGAAACGCGTTCTCAAGAGAGGTTTAGCCTCAATGTTTTCGGTATAGTAAATGATCAGGTGCGGTACTGTATTTATGAAGACAATTTAAACAGTGATAAGTATTTGGAAATTCTACGAGGGACGGTTTCTGAATTTATAGAAGAAATTCCTATTGGTGAGCTGCAAAATTATTGGTATCAATTAGATGGGGCACCAGCACATAATTCCGCTGCAGTTTATCTCCAATTATCTCGAATTTTTGAAGATCGATGGATTGGTTCCAATGGCCCTTGGAGATGGCCCCCGCGATCGCCTGATTTAACACCCCTAGACTTTTATTTATGGGGATTTATCAAAGGTAAAGTCTATGCTTCCCCAGTAAATAACCAACAAGATTTACTGGACTGGATACGAACAGCTTTTGCCGAATTAGAAATCGGACAAATTCAACGGGCTACAGCAACTGTACAAAGAAGAATTGAAATGTGTCTTCAAATGAACGGACAGCATATAGAACATTTGTTATAATTCAATTTTATTATTTTATTTATTTATTGTTTATTGTTAGATTGCTATAATTTTTAAGTTCACTAAAACAAGTTTAGAACAGTCTCGAACTTAGTAGATATGGTTAAAAATAATGTAAACAATTTATTACATTTTTTATAACTTTAACTTTTCCGAAACGAAAAAATTTCGTTTCAATCCTCTTCAATTTTCTCTTATTCATTGGCGATAAATGAGGATGTTTTTCATTAAAAACGTGGCACGTTCTCTCCAATATTTTATGACATTCTCCGCGAATATAAAATAAATTGAGAATATCAGCTTTTGAGTGTTATTTTATTTTAATTTAAAAGTTCCAAATCAGCTGTCATGTTGAATAGAAAAGCACAACAATTGTTTTTCCATGACTTACTACGGGAAGGTGTAAGCATTTAGCAAATACATATGATAGTTTAATAAAAACCTGATTATTTCGAAACTGGTTACGAATAGGTATAGGGAACCTTAATACAGTTCGATAGAAAATTAAATTCTACATTTGATAGTGCATAAAGTTATAGGGTGTCCCATTTAAAAAAACGGACTTTAGCGGTTTTGAAAATGTGAATGTTTGCCGTTCAATTTAGGACACCCTGTATAAAAATAGACAAATTCAATAAAAAAAATAGAAACCTCAGATTATTTACCTATCGTCTGCAAAATATGAAGATTATATCTTCAAAACTTACAAAAATATGAGATTTTAAAATTTGGTACCCCGAAGGCTCATTTTCGGTTCAAGGTCAAATATCTTAAGAACGCTTGAACCTAGGTATAGGACATGCTACATAAAATAGCATTAAAATTCTCCGTGGAATCCAAAAATATCATAAAATATAGGGTGTTCCATTTAAAATAAGCAAGTTGATACCAACTTCCGGTTAAACCGGAAGTGACAGGAAGTTGAAAATATTTCAAAAAAGAAGTACCCCTTGACCTTACCTTAATCCCAAAATTTGAAATTTTTATCTAAATGGCATCATCAAAAACTTTTAATGAACGGGTTGCGTGAATAATCCTGTATATATATATATATATATATATATATATATATATATATATATATATATATATATATATATATATATATATATATATATATATATATATATATATATATATATATATATATATATATATATATATATATATATATATTTATTTTATTTTTAATTACTATTTTACAAGCTTATGGCGTTTTACCTCGCATAATTGACGAATTGTTTTTCAACGATCATATTCAATTTTATAAAATAGTGATATTGATATTAATATTTGACATTGCAGGTACGAGGGCGCTTCACACGTCAAATACGTCGAAAGAAGACGCAAGAAATTAAAAGTGATCAGCCCAGACTTTAAAAAACCGAACCGAACCGACCTAGTGTATCTGGAGGATTCTCCAGATTACTGTGAGAAAAACGAAACGTGAGTATATTTTTTCTTTGGCCGTTTCTCGCCCAAATAGCAAAGCTGATTACCTAATCTTCAAATTCTATTTTAGACAGGCTGTTTAGGATCTTCCTACAATCGCCTAGTATGGCGTCATCCTCATCAATCTATAATCAATTGATTAAATCCATCGTTTCGAACAACACAATTCTGTTTAACCAAAGACCAGACAAATAGAAATTATTTCTAACAATGAAATGTCATTCAACGAAAGGACAAGAAAATATTTAACAAAAATTAAAAATTAATAAAATTAACTTTTTTGAACGAAATTTGAAAAATATTTATAAAACTATATATTTTCTACAGAGCCTTTTATTCATGAACTCATAGAATTTGGGTGTTCTACATTTAATTTTAAAATTTCACTAAGTATTTAGTTTCTCTAGTATCGTTTGTGTAAGGCAGGGGTGCTCAAACGGTCGATCGCGATCGACCAATCGATCGCGAGTGCTTTTTGAGTAGATCTCGAGAAGAAAAAAATTTTGAATAAGTAGGTACTTAACTAAACTACAAAAATTTATTACGTAATAAAATGACACTCTGCTAGCGGCAAAAGGCGGCTTTATCAAAGGAACCGCGGTACTTGTCAAAGAAAAGCCGCGTTTTTTATTCTTGCCGCTTTTCTAGAAATTTCGGGCGGCGTGTTTGACGGGATCATTCGAGACTTTCGTTCACGCCGATCTAAATGTTGCGCCTGCAGGAATTGGAGTCATTCTGAATTGCAACTTGAAGGCAATACTACGTCGATACAAAGTTTATTATTAAATAGTACAAAATGAGTGCAGCGAAGAAATCTAAAACGTATCATTTTAATAACGATTGGGAGGAAGAATTTTTGTTTTGTATGGTGAAGGATAAGTGCATTTGTCTTATTTGTCGTGCGTCAGTTGCAATACCTAAGCGTGGTAACTTAGAGAGGCATCATAAAACGGTACATAAAAACTATGTAAAAGATTTTCCGTCACAGAGTGAATTAAGAAAACGAAAAGTACGTGATTTGATATCTTGTTTGGAAAAAGAACAAACCATGTTCACAAGACCAGCCAAACAAACAAAAGCTGCTACGAACGCGTCATTTAAAATATCTCATATATTGGTGAAACACAAGAAACCATTCGAAGATGGATCGGTTGTGAAGAAAGCATTTACTGAAGCGGGTGAGACTTTATTTGGAGATTTTAAAAATAAAACAGAGTCTGCTATTAGAGAACTTCAGTTATCTCGTCCGAATGTCACAAGGCGTATTGAAATAATGAGTCAGGACATGGCAGATAAACTAAAAAATGATATCATGGAATTTACATACATCCACCGATATGACAGACACTGCCCAGCTGTGTATTTTTATTCGGATGGTATTCAATGACATGTTGGCTAAGGAAGAATTTTTGACAATCATTCCTCTGAAGGAGAAGACCCGTGGCGAAGATATATATGATGTTTTCTTCAATTTTGTAAAAAACTATAAGCTACCAATATATAAATTAGAGTGCATTACAACCGATGGAGCACCAGCAATGACTGGAAACAAAAACGGTTTTGTGGCATTGTGTCGAGCTAATGAAGATTTTCCTTAATTTTTTTCAATCCATTGCATTATACATCAACAAGTTTTGTGTCCAAAAGTTTTAAACATGGAGGAAATTATGGGCATTGCAACAAAAATTGTGAATTCCATCCGTGCACGTAGCTTGCAACGGCGGCTCTTTAAGTTGCAGTTGGAAGATAGGAGTCAGCTGAACACACTGATTTAGTTCTTCACACGGACGTCAGGTGGTTGATGACACTCAGATGTTGAAAAACGAAAAATGGCTGACTGATTTGGCATTTTTGACTGACATCACAATGTACTTAAAACACCATTAACATGGAGCTTCAAGGTAAAGGAAAAACTGTTATTGAGATGATTTGCGCAGTAAACGCATTCAAAAGTAAATTGAAACTTATGATAGATCAACTGAAAAAAAAAGGATCTGAAACATTTTCCGTCTTTGAAAGCAAGGATTCCTCAGTTGAATTATGATACGTATGAGGCTGAATTATCAAATATTTTGGGACAATTCGAAATGCGTTTTTATGATTGTAGTAAATTGGCAAATCTAGAATCATTTATGAGTTATCCTTTTTCATGTAAAAACATTGAGGAATTAGCTACTGAAATAGCAAGTCAGTTTAATATGAACTCATGTTCTGTTGAAAATGAGTTGGTGCAGATTATATCAGATATACATCTCAAAGTTACAGCATCTGATACAAATTTCTGGTGTTTTATATCTGAAGATAAATATCCGAACCTAAGGCAAATCGTCCTTCAACTGACAGCAATGTTTGGGTCAACTTACTTGTGCTAGTCTGCATTTTCTGAAATGAAGATAATTAAGTCAAGATATCGCAATCGACTAACTGACGATCATATGTCATCATGCTTGCGATTAGCACTCAGTGGTTACGTACCATCTTATGAAAAGTATACTGAGGACATGCAGTGCCACGCTTCAACATCCAAAGTCACTCCTTATTTAAGTTTAACACCATATGTAACTCTTTTGTTTTGTAACAACCAATAAACTCGCAATTTTGAATAACTATGAGTTTTTTCGTTGATATGGTAGAGAAGAACCTAACTAAACCTAACCCAAACCTTGACTAAAATAATGTATACTGTGCGGAAAGCTAATGTACCGTAGCATATATAGATATTAGCTTTCCGCACAGTATACATTATTTTAGTCAAGGTTTGGGTTAGGTTTAATTAGGTTCTTCTCTACAATATCAATGAAAAAACTCGTAGTAATTCAAAATTGCGAGTTTATTGGTTGTTACAAAACAAAAGAGTTACATATGGTGTTAAACTTAACAAAGGAGTGATTTTGGATGTTGAAGCGTGGCACTGCATGTCCTCAGCACTTTTCATAAGATGGTACGTAACCATTGAGTGCTAATCGCAAGCATCTAACTTAACAGTTACAGGTTTAAGATGACATTTTCAACAACTGAACACATAATTTTTCTAAATGTCACAATTACATAATGATAGTGACATAAGGCAAACATAACTAAAAACTGAAGTTTAATAATATATAAATAACTAATTTCATTTTACACTTACCTAACTTAATGGTTTTTTCCTTACGCAGGAAGTGAAAACTCACGCCGTCACTGGCATTCGTCAACAAATGGCCACGGCTTGGGCGTGGGCCATCCCCACTTCTTGTTTTATCGTAAACATTGGTAGATAGAATGTGAAAAATAGGGCAATCATGTTGGCGCATACCCCTAACGTGATTTATGAATGACTTGTGATTTCTACTTTAATTCTTACTCTAAGGATACAACATACGCCGAACATTTGTTAGATAATAACCATGCTTTCGATAAAGAGTTTGAAATATTACATACACAAAAACAAAAGTATAAAATTGTCACTTTTAGAGTCTATCTAGTCTAAAACGACCATTTAGATATGAATAATTCACCTCTTTTAAACCTATTTTCTAGAGACTTCCATTCTGATAACGGATTTTCATCAAGTATGGATTCAGTCAATCAAATTTTTCTAATATGTTTAGCACTGGTCTAACAGCTTTTTGGAGTATTTTTACAACGAAATATAGCTGTACTGTATCAATAGCTTTTTTAAGATCTAAAAATACATTGATCTTATATGTCTTGCAGGTTGAACATCCTTGGCACGAGAGGGCGTATCTGCAACGTCACCAGCCAGGGTATCGACGGCTGTCCCCTGCTGTGTTGCGGGAGAGGGTACCAGACGAGGGTAAAAGACGTCGAGGAAAAGTGCAACTGTCAGTTTGTATGGTGTTGTAACGTGGTTTGCAGCAGGTGTCGATCGAGGAAGGAAGAGCACGTGTGCAACTAGAATAGAGTGTTGTTTGTTGCTAAATGAGCAAGTGTACAATGATGGTTTGTTTGCGAAAGGTCTGACACATACGTAACATTTTGTTTGCGTCGATTTAAAGTTTGCGGATTACACCTACCAACCAGATGGGAAAGTAATAAGATTCGCGATATACTCAAATTTCAACGCGACAACGGCGGAACAGCCGTAAGGAATATATTGACGACTGACGCTCGCCAACTGGTAGATTACCATCTGGTAGTTGTAATCTGTGGTATAGTAGCAAATGTGGTTGTATGCGTTTTTGAAACCTAAATTTAATTTTTTTATGCAGTGCAGCTCTTAATTTTTTTATTGTTAGTCAAGATAAAAATTGGAAAAAAATTAAATCATTTTTCCGGAAATTTTCGTGAAAAAATACTTTTTTCCCTGGAATTTTTTTCTATAAACATATTGGTGGGATCACAAAGAAAAAGAAACTTGAATTTTTGCATTGCATTTTTTTACTTATATATATATATATATATATATATATATATATATATATATATATCTCAAAATGCTTTATTGTCTAGAATGGTATTCACTGACAAAGCTAAGGGGAAGAGAAAAAAAAAGATTATATAAAACAAAGAAAGCACAGAATCATAATAAAAAGAACAGTACAGACAAAAATATATGCGTATGCGTATACGTATACATACCCACGCATGCACACGCAAAACGCATACATACACATAGTGCATAATACATAATACAGGCAAACTCAAAACACACCGAACATAGTTAAAAATTGTTAAAATTAATTTGTCAACAAAAAATATATGATAATATACCACTACACAAACTCTATGCTTTATAGGGCTAAAAATATTAAAAGTTGTCATTTAAAAACTTGAACGCATACACTTACATATTATAAAGAATACACACCAGATTTAAAATATAAAAAAGAACAAAAACTATAATGAATATACAGTTAAAGCAAGCTGAAGGCAAGCCAATACATAAATCAGCCATTATATAATTAAAAGTGACAAGGGCCAAAGTGTTAAAAGGTAGTGTATTGGATTACAAGTGATAAATAGTAGGAATATAGATTTAGATTAAAAATGGTCATCTAAAAACTCAGTTATAGTATAGTAGGCTCTCGCACATAGCAGTTTTTTTAATTCTTTTCTGAACTTAACCAAAGTTGGAATCGACCTGATATTTGGAGGCAGATGATTGAATAATTTTTTGCCACCATATATGATACAGTTTTTAATTTGTGCTGATGTTGGAATAGGGAGGGAGATCACATTAGTATCTCTTACATTATAATCATGCCTCGCAATTAATTCGTTTTTGTATTTTTCAACTACTAGGCATACAGTTTCCAATATGAATAAACAGGCAAGTGTCAAAATATTGTGCTTTAAGAACAGAGGCCTGCATGTATCTCGCACTTTCGCTCTAAACATATACTTAATGGCTCTTTTCTGCAAAACAAAAACACTTTGAAAAAGTAGTGCAGAACAAGTACCCCAGAAACAAACACCGTACCGCAAGTGCGACTCAATTAATGAGAAATATGTAGATCTTATTATGCTACCATCTAGCTCATTAGAAATAATTCTCATTGCATAGCAGTTTGATGCCAGTTTTGACTTTAAGAACTTAATATGACCATCAAACTTTAAACGATTGTCAATGTAAAGGCCTAAGAATTTGTTTTCTGTATGATTTGGCAGGATACTAGCATCCAAGCGAACTTCACCCAAATCACAACCAAAAGACATTACATTTGTTTTAGAAATATTTAAAGTTAATTTATTTGCATCGCACCAAGTTTTAATTATTTCCATATCACTGTTAACAATTTCATTAAGTCTGTCAACGTTACTGTCATGCCAAAGTATCGTGGCGTCATCCGCGAAAAGGGTGAATTGGCCCTTTATTTTGATGCCCGCAAAGTCATTAACATACAATAAAAATAAAATAGGACCCAAAACTGATCCCTGCGGGACGCCAGAATCCAGTGTTGCATGTTCAGACATACAGCCACCAAAAGAAACACTCTGTACTCTATCCTTCAGATAGGATTCAAGCCATTTACGTGCTCTACCCCTAAATCCATACAACTCCAGCTTATGCAACAGTATAGTGTGACTCACGCAGTCAAAGGCCTTGGATAAGTCACAAAAAACTGCCGCAGCTGTCTCTTTCTCGTTCAAGCTGAGATATAATTTTTCCAGTAATGAAAATATGGCATCATTTGTGCCCTTAGTCGCCTGAAAGCCAAACTGCTCCCGACTCAAGACTCCATTCCTCACAAGAAAAGCCATCATCCTCTTCTTCACCAGTTTTTCTACAATCGTAGAAAGTGTTGGCAATAGTGCTACGGGCCTGTAGTTTGAGGGTTGCTCTTAGTCACCCCCCTTGAACAACGGAACAACTGTGGCAATTTTAAGGCAAGAGGGAAAATCACCACTATAAAAAGAAAGATTTATGCATTCTGCCAATACATCTAAGGCCTCGTTAGGAAGCTCCAAAAATATACGTGCAGAGATCTCGTCCCACCCAGCAGCTCCATTTCTTTTTAATTCTGAAATGGTTTCTTTGATCTCCCCCAGATCGGTTGGTGAAAAAAGAACGATTCCCTAGCAGTCACATTCTGTAAAAACTGTGAGTAACAAGTTCCGGAAGTTATCCCGCTTGAAAGAGATGAAGCCACAGAACAAAAAAAAGAATTCATATCCCCAGGAGACAGCCCCGAGTCAACATTAACATACTTAGCTTTGCCCCTCAACTCATTTACAACCTCCCATGTTTCACCTTGCTTATTGTTTGCAAAATTAATTCTATTCTGGTAATAGACTTTCTTTGCAGCTTTGATTGTATTTCTATATATTCGTCTTAAAATATAGATTATTTACAAAAAACTTTCTTATGTAATGGAGTGATCGCATATTCTTTGCTGAAGTTTTTATTGCCTTTGTTATCCATGGCTTTTTAGATTTTTTCTTCAAAGTTTTTATAGGGAATGAGCAATCAAATGTATCACATAACAACTTGTGAAATGACAGTAAAGGATTTTCTAGTCCCAAAAAAAAATTCCAGTCAATAGTACTACACATTTGCGAGAACCTACGATAATTGGCCTAACGATAAAAGGAAAAAAAACAATTAACAAGTTCGAATGAATGTATTTATTTATTTAACAAATATTCAAACAAGTAAATGTTTGTATTGTTATTGTTGTTGTCGTTTTTTAATTTATTTTGTTCTACAATGGATGGAGGTAATTTTACAAACGAAGAAAAATGTGATATGCTATCTTGCTACATTTTATGCCAAAGAAATTGTGTAGGAGTATGTATTCTAACAAATACGCATGTATTCTAACAAATACCCAGAGCGGAGACAACCTGACAAGTGTATTTTTCGGCGTTTGCTATTTAATCTAAAAGAATATGGATCATTTAAAAAGCCTGTATTATCCCGAAAAAAACCTTCCAATGAAGAAAACCAATACAATGTTCTACAATCTGTTATTGAAAATCCACAAACTTCCACCAAAGATATTGAAGAGCGGACGGGGGCAGCTAAATCTACAGCTCAATTTATTTTAAGGAACAATCAATTTAAGCCTTACAAATTCCGAATATGTCAAGAATTAAAACGGGGTGACGATGAACGACGTAGACATTTTTGTGAGTCGTATACCAGGATGTGTGAAGACAGTCTTAATTTTCCTTATAAAGTGATTTGGTCTGATGAAAGCATGGTAACCAATAACGGTATTTTTAACAGGTGCAATACCCATTATTGGTCACAACGAAATCCACGTGTAAATAGCAAGATTATAGGCCCTATTTTCTTTCACAATTCACAATTGAGATCTTGAGGCACGATTTAGAAGATGTATTAGATAATTTACCGTTGGGCGCTGTACAGGGTGTCCCATTTTCGTAGGTTTTACGGGGTTTCCAGCTTATGAGTAGAGATAGAGAGATGCGGTTTTCGCGACACCGTGCTACTTTTCGATGAAACTAAAGAGGCCGCAAACAGATTTGCCCTAACCATTTTAGTTTCCGTGCTACAGGGTGATTATGAAAATTTGTCATTTTCGGACACCCTCTGTAACTCAGCTATCGTAAAATATATTTAAAATGTTTCAACTGGTATTTATAGATTTTTTCACGTAGAATTCAGTGGCGTACTCAGATTTTTGCTGAGAGTCATAGTTTTTGACATATTGGCATAACCTACTATTTTTTAAATGGGACACCCTATATATTATTTTTTCATCTTATTCTTCGTGTCGAGAGCTTTTCAAAAACATACCATAAGTCATATTTATTTTCATAAATAACATGAAAAAATGCATTTTTCTTTAAACGGATTTATGGCATAGCAGATCAATCGAAATAAGAGAAGGTGGCTGTGGAGCCATGGAAAAAGTTAACAAATATTTATTAACGAAATAACAAAGTAACAGCATCAGAAAAAATTAGGAAGTAGGTAAAAGGTAATAATTATAATTTCATTAAAACTACAAATATTGTTCAAATTGTAGACCATTATGTGTCCTACAAGTGTGACAAACTTTAAAAATTCTTTTTAATGCATTTTCTATTGTAAATGACTGTCTTTGTAACTCTGCAAAAGCGTTTTCGGTGGCCATTCTTAGTTGTTCTAAGTTTTCGTATCGCCTTACATAAACCTTGTTTTCTAAATAACCCCACAAAAAGAAATCTAAAACTGAGAGGTCAGGGGATCGTGGTGGCCATCGAACAAGTCCGTGTGTTCCTATCCATCTTCCAGGAAAATGGTTGTTAAGCCAGTTTTGACTTATTCTGGCATTATGGGCTGGAGCTCCGTCTTGCTGGAAATAAATCCTATTTAGTTGAGCCAAGGGAACATCATCCAAAATTCCTAATGCGTCTTCTAGGATTCGCACGTAACCAATCGAATTCAGATTTCCTTCATATATTTGGTAAACTATTTTTCGGTTGAAAATAAAACAGGAGACATTGAATCCAAATCTGCCCTGATGCTCCCTAGGAAAAATAACATGGTTGTTTTCTTGACTCCAAAATCGCGTGTTGTGTCTATTTAAAATCCCTGAACTAGTAAAATGTGCCTCGTCTGACCAAATAATCTTTTTTTCAAAATCGATATCTTCTGCCTTCATATTTATAAACCAATTGCAGAACTCCAATCTGCGCTCTGCATCACCAGGATGCAGATGATGCACAAGTTTGTATTTATAGGGTTTGAATTTGTGCTTTTTCAAAATTTTCTGCACTTTGGTTTTCGGTACACCCGCCTCTTCGTCTATTTTCCTGCAAGATGTTTCAGGAGCTGTCTGAACGAGGGCTAAAACGTTGACCTCAGATTCTTCGTTGTCTTTATTGTAAGTTCGCGATCGAGGCTTGTTAAAAGATCCATATTGGCAAAGATTATTTTTAATTTTTTGAAAAATTCTTTTTTCTGGTTGTCTTCTCTCGGGATATCTAAGATAAAATAAAGCGAACCAATAAAGTCAAAATGCAGGAAGATAAAAAAGAACTAACCTGTTCAGATAAAGCTCTGCCGCCTGATCTGCATCTTCATTAGACAATATAAAACACGCGTTCATATCATATTTCTCAAAATATTCAAATTTTTGATTCTGAGCCATATTAAAAACAATAATTATAATAGACGTCAAGAAAAATTTAAACGCAATAATGCCAAAAATGACAGCAGTAATGGCTGCCTGATCATATTTTTGTTGGCGTTGCCATGGCTACCACAGCCACCTTCTCTTATTTCGATTGATCTGCTATGCCATAAATCCGTTTAAAGAAAAATGCATTTTTTCATGTTATTTATGAAAATAAATATGACTTATGGTATGTTTTTGAAAAGCTCTCGACACGAAGAATAAGATGAAAAAATATATATATAGGGTCTCCCATTTAAAAAATAGTAGGTTATGCCAATATGTCAAAAACTATGACTCTCAGCAAAAATCTGAGTATGCCACTGAATTCTACGTGAAAAAATCTATAAATACCAGTTGAAACATTTTAAATATATTTTACGATAGCTGAGTTACAGGGGGTGTCCGAAAATGACAAATTTTCAAAATCACCCTGTAGCACGGAAACTAAAATGGTTAGGGCAAATCTGTTTGCGGCCTCTTTAGTTTCATCGAAAAGTAGCACGGTGTCGCGAAAACCGCATCTCTCTATCTCTACTCATAAGCTGGAAACCCCGTAAAACCTACGAAAATGGGACACTCTGTACACGGCCGTTGGTTCCAACAAGATGGTGCTCCAGCCCATGACTGCATAGAAGTTCGCCAATATTTAGCTGAACGGTTTGAAGGAAGATACACTGGGACTTACAGTGAAACACCTTGGCTAATAAAATCGAAACTGTTCGTTTTAGGTATAGGACATATATATGAGTAATGATAGGTAATTGAACGCTGAATCAGATGAAATAAAAATATACAGGAGATTTTTACATTTAAACTTTTGTTTGTTTTTCTCTCCATGTTTAACACCCTGTATATTAATTTGTAAGACCAGCATGGAAACTCGTTGAATTGAACCCTTAGTAATATATGTTTAGGATATTAGTCAGTTCCATTAAAGTTTTATAGGTAAAAATTTAAAAAAAAAATATGTTTTTTTAAACAAAATTCTAAAAACTCAATTTACTCAAAAACGATAAAGTCAAATATAGATGTTATTATAAAAACTTTTGCAAATTAACAGTAGAATCGAAACATGTAATAATATATAGGATGTCCCATTTAAATTAAGAAAGTTGACATGTGTCACGTCAAAACGAAACACCCTGTATAAACAAAAGTGAAATAAAATAAAAATTTAATTGAATCCAAACAACTTTTGTATTTAACTTTTTGTCGTAACTATTACCGTTTTCTAGATAAGGTACTGTATCACCATAAAATGGCCATCCTGTACATGAATTTTATTATCGTTTTGAAGGGAATCGAGAGACCTTTACTATGAGGTGTCACTCGACCCTCCTTTTCATTTAGATTTTAGGGCTTGTTCCATTCTCGCCTAGGGGGCTGCAGGTATGAACGTAATTTACGATAATTTAGTGTCCCCCTCGAAAAGAAAATAGAATGGTCCGAGCGTTTTTCAAAAAAAATAATAAGCTGCCCTTAAATGCCTCTGATCCGTTTTCGATGCGCCACCATGTATCTACATATATACTACATTAAATAGACACGGTCTTTATTGCTTTAACACTTCATAAATCAAATTTTCAATGTGGAACAAAATAATATTTTTTACTTTTTAGTACATTATTTTTGAAGTCGGTTCTATTTTTTTATAAAATTTTTTATTTCATTCTTTTTGGTTCTGTTTATACAAAGTTAAAAGCCCACACTTAGATTAAAATTTTGGAGATCCCTAATTAAATAAATAAGTAGCTTTATACATATGAAATTTTGGCAAAATCACCTTATTAATATAATAAATATTTGTCAAAATTTGAAAAGATGAATAAAATTGACATTAAAAATTCCGAAAAACCATCTGAAACACGATATTTACATACTTTTATTTGCTGATAAAATGGTGAACGTAATGTAAATATATTGGCTCCAGCGCTCGCCTAATCAATTGAAAATAGGGCTATTTCGAATTTTTTTTTTATTTTTTAACACGTTGACGGACAATAGGAAAATGTGGTCGGTGTCAAAAATGACATTAGTACTTTTTAAGGAATTAGGAACCAGATTGCTTTCAAAAGTATAGCAAACATCTCAGAATTTGAAAAAAAGTTAGAATTTTTGTTTTAGAGAAGTTTGAAAATTGACGCCGATAGACGTTCTGCCACATTTGAAAGAGAAAAATTGCTGTGACGCCGATAGACATCTAGTTAAAAATGTTATATAATTCAAGGGCGTAGCCAGAGGGGAAACAGCGGCTCCCTAAAAATCCCAAAAAGTTAAGGTAGATCTTTTTAGGACTCTTTATTTTATTTTTTATTAAATTTATTGAGAAATATAAAAAAAATATATATATATATATATATATATATATATATATATATATATATATATCGATATATCGAAAAAAGGAACTCCTTCTTCCATTCTGGCTACGACACTGAATAAAACAACAATTATGATCAATCAAAAACGGTTTTATTCTCAACTAAGAGGAACACAAAAACAAACACAAAAAATTTGAAAAAAGAACACAAAAATTCTATTGTTTCTGGGTATGCCATTCCTCAAAGCATAATGCGCATAGAGGAGGTTTCTCAGGACAACCTTTACACTTGAAGCTTGTTTCTCTTCTGATTTTCTTTTTTGAACACATCCTGCACTTTAGAAAAACAGATTTTTTTGTCGATTTTTCTCCAGGAGTGTCCGGAACTTTTTCGGGCCAATGTCCTTCTTGGGTCTCGGCAACATTTTGATTTTCATTTTGTTCAGGCTGAAGATTCATCCAAGGACAGTTCTTTAGTAGGTACGTAAGCAGCTTGGAACTTAAATCTAAACATATCAATCAGTGTTTCTACTTTCTTCTTTCCTTTTAAATTTGGCGCCGAACAACACAAAATCCGTAGTATTTGCTCGAATCTCCTTGCCGACATCACAAAAGGAAATACAGGATGATAATAAAGAACATCTTTTGAAGAAAAAAATCGGCGAACGTTGCAGGTTGAAACTTGACATTGAAGCAGACAAAGACCAAAAAAGGCCTTTAGCTCGTAGACTGTTATTGGTCGTATAGTTGCTGTTCTACAGTTCCTTGTCTTTGGCCGATTTGTATTGGTTAGGAAAACAGCATAATTGTTTGAGCACTGCACTAAATACTCCCATATTTGCGGCGTAAACAATGACTGGAAAACATCCAGGGGCGAGGAGTTTTCGTCAATATTTATTTTCACTCCAACACTGTGTTCATCAAAATCGAAAATGGGAATTGGTTTTGTTGTTTCTTCCCATAAATCAGGTTCTTCTGGTATAGTGCGGTCCCCATCACCATTAGGCTGTAGGTCAAGGTTCTCCGGTTCAGCGTCAGATACCTGGGGGCTTTGATACTCATTTTCCAGATCTGATGATGAAAGATTTATGAGAAATTCTTCACTCGGAAATCTCCTTAAACCAACTGCGGGTTCATCGATGTCTGAAGTTTCGCTGGGAACAAAATCTGGATCTGACCCATCATCGCTGTCGTGATATGGATCTTGTTCTTCTTCATCATCAGACAAATCGTCATAGAGTTGCATTAGTCTTCTTTGTTCTTTTTCATAAGGGTCATTGAGGCCACTCATCTGTAATAAACGTAGCCTTAAGTACGCAAAATATACACCCAATTTACTACGTCCCTCTAAATATGTCCCTAATGAGCTTAGTAACCCCATAATACAGCATTTATTGACGATGTTTGCAAAATATCCGTTAAACTGAAAACTGCAAAGTGACTCAAATGTAACTTTTAAAATTTGTGCCGCCCCTGAATACGCCACTGATCAGTTCACTAAGGCCATTCCCATTCATACTGTAACACTATCCGACTTACATAATTATTCAAATTGTCACATCAATTACATGTAGATCAAACTTATGTTCTAAAAGAGTCTAATCCGTCCTCCTAAATACGTCCCTGTCAAGCTCGGTGAGCCATTCATGATACTGCGTTGTTAGCCTATTGTCCTGTCAATATATAAAAACATTTATTTGAATCGACAACCGGGATGCGATTCAAATGTAATTTTTTAAATCCCCCCCCACTCTACGCTATTGACCAGCTCCCGTGTATCATACTTCAAAATCTATTCTATCTCTATCTATTTTACACAAATTCAAAGCATAAACTCAATTGATTGCCAACTAGAAACTAAAATTTGTCATGCTACATATTTTTCTTCCTTCCTAGGTATGCATTTGAGCACCATACGGCATTTTTTCTTTAGGTTTAAAGTGAATTTAAAGTAAAACAGCATAAAATATTGAAAAAGTACTTACATTGCACAAATGTAATGCTCCACAAATTTCCCGCCAAAACTTTAACACTCATCGGCACTGTAAGCGCAACAATCGACAGTCAAAATGCGACTAATTGATTTTACATGGATCGCAGGACGTCTAACGGCGTACTGCAGAATTTGTCAATTTCTTTCTGAGTGGGGGATGATACCACGTGTCACAAAATTATGAAGCATTAAAAGCGGCAGTATCATAATGGAATCGGTCTCAAATGTGGCAGAAACCATGTCCCCTTAGCATTTTATATGGGAATTGGGACGCCTACGTTCCTCCGTTTATACGCGATATTATTTCGGACGCCGAACAGCGTCCTGTCACATTTGCCACGCCAGCGAAGACGCCGATCGGCGTCATTGTCCATCAACGTGTTAAATATGGTTGCTATGGGACCACTCCGGTAATACCCTGACTCCCGGTTGCACAAAACTTAACTGCTTTTTAGAATATTTAACGGAGCTTTTGGATTTGACAAGCTGCTTACAGAAATTTAAGAACCCACTGTCAAATTCGACATTCCGTTAAACATTCTAAACTTTAATTGAGCTTTCTGCAACCGGCCAATAATATTTCCTGAAAATTTCATCCAAATTGGTCAAACTATCGCGGAGTAACCGATGTACAGGGTGGTCCACTTAAGATGCTCCTATACTTTATCTCAATAAATAAGACACTGAGAAAAAAAAGTTAAATACAAAAAGTATTTGACCCTAAGTATATTTTTATTTATAATATTTTTATGCATACAGGGTGTTCCATTGTGCCAGGACAGTAACCAACTTTTTTCTTTGTAATGAAATGGTATGAATATTTTTAGAAATTCTATTTCTACGCTTGATTTTGAGTATTTTTTGTCATCATAGCATACGAAAATTTGAGTAGTTTTTGAGAAAAATTAACTTTCCTAATTTTTTCCGGAAAAACAGGTTTTTGGAAAAATGTGATTTTTTCACACCTGAAGACTAAAATTGTGAATTTTGGTTTTGGATCCGTGGGAGTGGTTAATATTTAATACTCTGACCTATCAAGAACGAAAATCCATTATACAGGGTGGTCACAAATGACCATCAAAAAACATGTTTTTGTAACTAAAAAAACTTAATTTTTTTAAATGGAAGAATTAGTAGTTTAGAAGTTATGACCAATTTTCTATAATAATTCGGGTATTTTTGTTAAAAATCTAACTAAACCTAAATAATAACCTATTCTAAATTTTTTTTAACATTATAATTAAATTTAACATTAAATCAACAAGTAATGCAAGAAAGAAAGTAACTAATTACTTATTACAAAACATTTTCGACATAACCCCCGTCTTTGGCAATACAAGTAGTATACATGGTTTCAATTCTCGCAATAGCATTTCTAACCGCGTCTGTTGCATTAAGTCTTTCTACCTCCTGCCTAATTCTCCTTTTTAAATCTTGAACAGTATTATACCTATTTTTATACACCTCATTTTTTAGGTTGACTTATAAAAAAAATCCAGGTGTGTTAAGTCGGGGCTCCTCGCTGGCCAATCTATGGTCCCGTACCGACCAATCCAAAATGGAAACCGTTGATTCAAACAATTTCTAATAGGCACTACAGTGTGATATGGAGCACTAGCTTGTTGATGAATAAGCCCTTCTTTAATATCGTTCGGCAGATTGTCAATTAATGGAAATATTTCGTTCTCCAACAAATTTAAATACCTCTCACCATTCAGAACAAAGTCATAAAATGCTGGACCTATTATTCGATCACGGATAATACCGCACCACACATAAACACTTCTCCGACCCTGTTTTTTCATTTCTTTTACACGATGTTCATTTGAGTTACACCAGTAATGAGTAATTTTTTCGGTTGAACATGCCGGCCGTATTGAAAATTGTCTCATTGGTAAATACAATATTTTTAAATATGTCAGTTTCAAAATGGTGGTCCATCATGAGAGAACAATAAAAAAGCCTTGTTTGAAAGTCCTGTTGGGATAATTCATGAACTGGTAAAAATTTGAACGGATGGTAGTTATTATCGGTTAAAGTCCTTTGAACACTAAGGTAGTGGGGGTATATATGGCCCACCTAAGCAAAATCATGATTTTTTCAAAACTTTATTTAACAAAATATAAACTTAACTTACATATGTTGAGCATGTACTTTGTACTTCCAAGCTACATATTTGGTTTAAGTGTTTTGTGAATCAAACTATTTTTTTTGTCAAACAAAAAAATCCTTTCATCTGGCCATATTATCCGACTTTGGTGGTTAATATGGCCCATACTAAATCATCTTAAAACTAAGTGAATATATCATTCAAAACAAACTAAAATAAAATAACAACCCTTACTTAGTTGGTAGATATTTAAAACTAAAGGAAAATATAAGAAAAACAAAGTGTGGCCATATTAGACTAATTACTAAATTGCCAAAAAGAAAACAATAAACAAAAACAAGTCTTTAGGAACAGTTTGGGCACTCAAAATCATCCTCATCATCTGCTGTTAGTCCGACACACTCTTCATGGTAGTATGTCAGACACGTTGAGCACAACCGCATGTCCATCTGTTGGTCGGTATCACAAATCGAACAATACCAGGACTCTACTGGCTTTGAAGGCAATGGTTTTGATTGTCGTGATGTGGAAGGCTGGCAATTGAATTCATTAAAAAGTTGTAGGGTTACCTTTTGAGCTTTATAGTTAAGAGCCTTACGGCGGTTAACTCTTTTAGTGACTCGTTTGGTACCGTCAGGTGTAGGTAAAAGTTCCTTAAACGAATCATCTAGATTTAATGGTTTTGATAGACTTTTCTGAGCCTCAGGTCGCTCTGATAGTTGTGCCGGAGCAAAAGCAATCTGGTATCGCCGATGGGTTAAAAGGGTAAATACCAGTAGCTCTAAACCCATTTACGATATTTTCGGGAGTCATGCATTTGGGATAAACTTGAGATAAAATAATATTAAAACGTGCTTTCGTTAACGATCTATCAGGGTTCACATCCCAATATCTCAGCAACTCTGTATCCCAATGAGATTCGAATGATTTATAAACTGATTTGTCTAGGGGCTGTAATTCGTGGGTTGTGTTAGAGGGAAGGCAGAATAAGGTAATATTTAAATCATCAGCAGCTTCTACAATACTTAAATCTAAGTGGCTTGAGGCACCATCAAATATTAACAAAACAGGGCCGGCTACTTTATGTTTTGCGAAATGATGTAGAAATTCAATAAAAAGGTCAGTTACCATACTGCCCTTTGGAGCCATTTTTACCAAGGTACCAGGAAGCACATTGTCACAATATTCCGGTTTCAGACGCTTGCCCTTAAATATGACCATTGGAGGTATTGTGTTTCCAATTGCGTTTGCACATCCAACTACTGTGACATTTTCAGCATGTTCTGGTGATATGAGGTGAACCCGTTTACTTCCTTTAAGTGCAAGCACAGTTTGTTGGTGATGGATTGTGAGGCGACACCCTTTCTCATCCATATTATAAATGCTGTGCGGTTTGTTTTTCAAATTTAGTTCATCCAAAACTTGGTCAAGTTTTTGAAAGTAGTCTGCAACGATGGGCTTGTTCATCTTTTGAGCTCTGGCCGGATTCATTGATTGAGCCTTTCTCCTGGAAATTTCGGGATGTCTCCTCATAAAAAGAAGCAACCAATCTTTGCCCGCCATTTCATTATTTTTGCTAAAGTTATTAGCAATGTTAAAACGACTGCAGTATCTATAAGCTTGGTGACGAACTAAATTGGAAGTTAGAGGTAAACCTATTTCGCTGTATCTAATAATTCTTTGTACGAAGTCTCTTTCTTGTTCTGGGGACAAAATGCTTGGCCTTCCTAAGCGTTTTACTGAAGCACCACCTTCTCCTATGTATCTTCTGAGAGTTCGTCGTGGAATTCCAAATCTTGTTGATACTTCTCTTTGTGACTGATTGTTATTAATAACTGCTCGCAGCGCACTCTCCAAATTTTCTTGTGTCCACTGTTTTCTAATGTTTCTATTTTTATCCTTTATTTTCACCATGTTGACCGTATCTGTAAAAAAAAATGGCCTTACTAAAACTTTCAAAAAGTCTTTCCTGGTAATATGGCCCAGCAACGGATAATATGCCCCATGCGGGCCATAGCGGGCCATATTAACCAAATGCACTCAATTTACTTATCGGCAGGTAACAAAAAAAAATATGTGAAAAACATGCAATATTTTTATGAGAATATATTAACAACATCAGTACTTACAGTTTGTGCTATATCCACTATCACTAAGTCGTTTTAATTCTCAAAATATTTGTCTTTTAACCTTCAATTAATTTATAACAGAGCGACGAAATGCACACAGCAACACTTGACTGCAGAGTACACAATGCCGATGCGAAATTTTAACCTTGATCTAGGTTTCTTCGGCATTCCGATCCGTTTAGGAAGGGATCGGCGTTGCCAGATTTTAAAAAAATTGTTCGCTTGTAATTTTTTTTGCCACTGGGCCATATAATCCGGCGGGCCATATATACCCCCACTACCTTAGTCTTACTAATTCCCGGTAGATCTCGGGATCAATCTCTTCGCGGATTTTCGTCGTTTTTTTCAAAATACAGGAGAATTTCTAATTGCTTTTCTTCTGTTAGGACAATTTTTGGGCGCCGTTTTTGTTTATTGATTACCACTCCACGTTCACGATCACGAACAATTCGTGAAAAAATATGTTTCGTGGGTACCCGTCTTGCAGGATACAACAGCCGATACTCCCGCAGGGCTAATGCTGGACTCTTATTATTTCTTATGTAACATTCATGAAGATTTAAACGCTCTTTGGCAGTGTATAAAGCCATTTTTCCTTTAAAAAGAGTTAGAGGCAACTAAATGTCAAAAACTGTGTATTTATTGATGTCCAGGCAACAATTTTACTAGTTTTCTTTTTCCATGGATATCTTGTAAAATTAAGACGCCTTTAGAAATGCTATTATTGCGAAAATTAAAACCGTAACCATAATATTATACTACTTGTATTGCCAAAGACGGGGGTTATGTCGAAAATGGTTTTGTAATAAGTTATTAGTTACTTTCTTTCTTGCATTACTTGTTGATTTAATGTTAAATTTAATTATAATATTAAAAAAAACTTAGAATAGGATATTATTTAGGTTTAGTTAGATTTTTAACAAAAATACTCGAATTATTATAGAAAATTGGTCATAACTTCTAAACTACTAATTTTTGGAATATAAACTATATATATGGAATGGAATCCTAAACACAATAAAATTGCTAAATACAGGGTGTTCCATTTAAAAAAATTAAGTTTTTTTAGTTACAAAAACTTTTTTTAGGGGTCATTCGTGACCACCCTGTATAATGGATTTTCGCTCTTGATAGGTCAGAGTATTAAATATTAGCCACTTTCATAGATCCACAACCAAAATTCACAATTTTAGTCTTCAAGTGCGAAAAAATCACATTTTTCCAAAAACCTGTTTTTCCAAAAAAATTTAGAAAAGTTAATTTTTCTCAAAAACTACTCAAAATTTCGTATGTTATGATGACAAAAAATACTCAAAATCAAGCCTAGAATTAGAATTTCTAAAAATATTCATACCATTTCATTGAAAAGAAAAAAGTTGGTTACTGTCCTGGCACAATGGAACACCCTGTATACATAAAAATATTATAAATAAAAAATATACTTAGGGTCAAATACTTTTTGTATTTAAGTTTTTTTCTCAGTGTCTTATTTATTGAGATAAAGTATAGGAGCATCTCAAGTGGACCACCCTGTACCTGTAGTGACCAAAGCCGTGAAAACTTCCCTTCTGCGTTACTGCTTCTTTTAGTATCTTTCGTGATCAAAAATTTCAAGATGGCCGCTCAACGACATCGTTAATTCGTCCAACACATCTTAAATATTTCGAGTGCAAAATATCTTAAAAACTTACAAAACTCAAATTTTAGTTTTACTTAGAATTAAAGCAGTACCTTGTAAATAGAAAAGTACAGTACTTAGCCCTCATAAAAAAATTTCAATATGATGAGGGTAAACAACAAAAAAAAACTGTAAGTTTTCAAGAATTGTTACTTGCTTATGCGATTTTTCAACCAAAATGCGATATTCGGTATCTCTACTTAAAACTCTCAAAAATATGTTGTTATCCCAAATTGCCCAAGTGTTTTGCACCTATTTCATAGACTGAATCTAATTTTATTGTTGAACGTAATCAGGCGGCGTTTTCAAAATTTTTTGTTTATCGTTTCTTTAACGCAAGATGTGATTTTTGAAAAGAATGAAATATAATATACAAGTTGTGGTTGAGTTCTTAAGTTATGTTTTCACGGTACACACTTCCTGTTTGATCAATCAAAAATACTTAACGTAATTAATTATTAAAAAATTTACCCCGGTTAAAATGCCACGCTTCCTTCAGAGAACATCAAAGCTCATTTCTATAGTCTCATTTATAGAAGTTTTAACGTATCAAAATTTTGTCCGCCAAATAAATCCTCTAAGTAGAACTGTTCAATTTTTCTTCCACGAAATTCAGCCAAGTGACACCGAATATTGTCTACATGACAGAACTTGTTTCCTTGCCTCTAAAAGCAATTCTCTATGAATTGAAACGCTGCTAAAGAAATGCCGAAACGCCACTAAATAGATGTTTAAAGAGCTGTGTGCTAACATGAGGCTAAAAATCAATGTGTAAAAATTGTTACGTATATTATCAGACCCTCTTCACAAGCCTTGAGAAAATAGAAAATTACATTTTGGATTTCACAACACTACATTTTTTTTCTAATTTTTCCAGTGTAAAATAAATACCTGTTTGTATTTCGTTGCCAAAGTGTAATTTTCTATCTTCAAACTCTTAACACGAAAGTCTTGAATCTAAAGCTTTATTTATTTTTATTATTTAGTGTTTTAAAAACTATTTCTTAAAGTGATAAGATCTATAACGTTTTACATATCTATTTCTATCTGAAATGTAGTTTTTAGCTTTTTCACGGTGCTTTTTTTTACCATGCTATTGTACTTACACTGTCTTGTCTGAATATTGAAGGATGAAAAATATACAAATAATGCACAGGGTCATCATTTATATTTCGCCACCCATTTTCAGGGTTTATTTTTGTAGATAAAAAAAATTAATAAACAAAAAAGTTGCATGGATTTAAAGGAACTTCCTAGAAAAAATAACTAAATATACAGGGTGAATCAGAAACTAGTAGCGTACCAAATTTGGTTTTATTAAATGAAATTCCCTGTATATTTTTGGTTTTATAGATTCTCCTTATTATTTTCAAAAATATGTGATATGTCTATACTTAAATTGGAAGTTTTTGTGATATTTTTTTTTTGGTATTTTTTGTTGTAATAGTCATATCATTACATTTAGACACATCTAAATCCAGACGATCCTCAATACACCACTCATGTAAAATGTCTAGTTTTCGCTGTAGCTCAGTGCAATCATTTTCAGTAGATATATTCGAGAAAGTTTTCAGATCGTTAGCATAAAGCAGACAGTGGACCGAGAGACTATCAACAATATCATTTATAAATGGAAAATGATATAGAACAGCAGTTAGATAACTTTCCTTTGAATTTGAGAGATTTACATTCATTTGGCAAAAGGATGGCGCTGCAGCGCACAATGCTTAAATGCTACTCAATTTTTGAATCTGAACTATAATCTGTGGATTGGACAGCAAACAGTCCAGACCTGAAGCCGCTTGACGCGTTTCTATGGGGTTATCTAAAAAAAACAAAATTTATATAAGAAAATATAGCTGTATTGGAAGAGAGAATTAGGGAAGAAATTGCAAGATTATACGAAAATCACTCTGATATTGAGAAGTGCATCGCCAACCAAGGAGGACATGTGAATAACTAAAATTTTATTTGTAACCTTTTTCCTTCATTTTATAAATTTTTATTTAGTATTTATTGTTCACAATAAAATATTTCTTTACTTTAAAATCACATTAATCACTTTTTACATTGTCATCAAGGCACCTTCGACACGATTTCACACCTAACCTAAATTAACTAGGATATTATATGTTGAACCGATCCAATTATAGATATATCACATTTTTGGAAAGGGAATAATAAGGAGAATCTAAGAAATCAGATCAGGATATTTCCTTTAAAAAAAATAAAATTTGGTATGGTACTAGTTTCTGACTCACCCTGTATATTCAAAATTATTGTATCTAGGAAGTTCCCTGAAATTCATACAACTATTGTATTTAATATTTTTTTCATCTACAAAAATAAACCCCGAAAATGAGGGGCCAAAATACAAATGATGACCCTATACAGGGTGTCCCATTATGGGTATCTCAGTTATTATTGAAGAGAGAGGGATGCTGTTTTTGCGTCAGGGTGTTCCTTTTTTCTAATGCGAAAGATGTCGAAAAACAAAATCTGCACGGCCGTCTTCGTTTTTGACAAACAAGGCGAAACTGACAATTTACACTTTCCATGCACCCTTCGTATCTTTAGTTATAATATGGATTATTTCAGAGCTTTTTACGTAGAATGCAATGGCACAGTTATTTTAGAGGCCTGAAATATTGCAATATATTTATATAAACATGTTAGCAATATGTAACTTTCAATTGTTTGTTATTGTTATTCATGGCCTGTTATTAAATTATGCATTTAATTTCAGAAAATTGTCGTTTATTTGCGTGTTTCTGAGAGAAAGTGCATACTATTATATATTTTTGAAAAGGTGAAAAATAGACAAATTTTATAGTCTATGAATATACAGGGTGTTCCATTAAAAATATAAAGTAGGCTCCGATAACTTTTTGACCGACCCTGTATACTAATTCCGAAGGCGGTATTGAGTTCGACGGGAAAAGTTATACAAGAAACCGTTTTCACATTTTTGATAAGTTATCTGATAGTTGAGATACAAGGGGTGTCTGAAAATGCAACCTTTTTTAATTTAGCCCTGTATCTTAAAAACTAAAAGAGCTATGATAATTTTGTTAACGGCATCTTTAGTTTTACGAAAAAGTAGCACACTGTCGCGAAAACCGCAAATTTCTATCTATAAAAATAACGGAGAATAACGCAAAAGTACCCAAAATGCGAAACCCAGTACATAGGTATGTGATTAGCAAAGACGCGTCTTTTTAAATTAAATGTTTTGTTTTGAGGTCCAAACTGTCAAATTTCAGGAAAATTAGGAAAAAACATTCCTGTATCAAAATATTTAGAGGTCCAGACCCCCTGGACTCCCCCCCCTGGCTACGTATATGTTGTATTTGTCCAATGTTTTAAAAGTTGGTATGTAGGGGATGTGCAACGGATATACGATTTTTTTCAACTAAAATTCGCAAATATGTTTAATTATTTATGGAATACATAAAAATTAATTGGTATAGCTTAAGAAAAAAAAACCAATTTCTCAAAATATTGATATCGTTCTTATTTTAAAGATTTTTTTTCTGCGAAAAACATGCAATTTTCGTATATTATTCTGTAGTCCTTCACGAAAACGAAAGTGTTTTGTACTTTTCATAAATACTCTTTTAAAAATCTGTCATAATTTATTTTGAATCATATTCAGCCAAACCGTCAGGGACGTGCCATATGAAGGGTAGAAGCTAAAAAGGGAAATCAAGTTTTGCACATTTTAAGATAATCAAGCCATTTGAAAGCAAATAAAAAACTCTATCTTATAGCAACATAGTACAAGCTAAAAATGAACATAATAAAAAGGTATTGTAAATAAAAACTTTAAAGATTAAAATTTAGTTTCTGATAATATATATATTTTGACCTCGTTCTTAGCCTGCACCCTTCATATGCAGTTGTACATGTTGTAACTTAAATCTTTCCCTTACCTAGATTTGGTCTAATATTTTAGAGAGATATTCCGGAACGATTTTTAGCTTTTGGAAAAAGTCGCCATAGGCGGAGATAATTTTTTTTATCAGTATTTCAAAAACAATTAATTTTTAAATAAAATACGTTTAATCAGAAATGTTTGTGTTTCTGAGAACTGAAGAGGTGCATATTGTGTTACAATAAATGTGGTTTCAACTATTTTGATTTTGCACATAACTACGTGAGAAACCCATGCTGTATGTAGAAATAAAATTGATGTTAGATATTTCCTAATGATTTCATTAAAAATTCTTTAAAGAGTTTTTAAAAAGAGGACGCTATTTGCTAACTACTTACCCTATAGGTATTTAGAAAATTGGAACCTAGTCTTGACATCTTTTAGAAATGAACATATTTATAGGCATTCACCAGAAGACAAATTTATATCAATTTGGGTATAACTTTTATTACCATTATTAAAATAATCCATTAAGAATGCACCACCCCTTATTTTCTCTTATTAAAATCAGATAACATTTACATTGTATTGAGCTCTGCCTTGAGCTTACAATATTCTCATTTTGTTGAGCTATAAAGAAACGTCACGATGTGATGTAGAATATGACAAAACGTATTATTGCTTCGTTATATAACATAGAAATCTAAACGATAGGTTGAACAAAACGATCTTTGATGTGTGTGTAGCACAAAAAAATGTTAAATTGTCCGCTAAAAATGAATTTCAGTCGTTTTTCAACAATGCTTTTATTATGGTTTTTAATATTTTTATAATTATCCGTTTTGAATATATGCAATGAATATACAGGGTTTTTCATAACTGAATGCTGATTCTTTGGCTAATTTTAAATATAAGTTTGGTATCTCCATAAACACATAATTTATAAAATTAGTCAAGAAATTCCATTCTGAATAAACGGCATGAATTAACAAACATCCTGTATACAATCTTTAAAACATACAGGTAGGTTCACTTAAGGGCTTTCACTATCCATATCTCGGAAGTTATATAATATTTTTACAAAACTGGCCAGAACTAGATATAACTTTGTTATATCTAGTTCTGGCTGAGTTAATTTCTTGTCATTTTGGTTCTAAACTTATTGTTATATCACCCTTAATAAGGTTGGGGAGCTGTTTACTTAAGAAAGATTTAAATGGCTATATCTTCTGAACCCCTTATCCGAATTGAATGAGCCTACGCTTATTTAAAAGGGAATTTTAAACTGTTTTAAGATTCGGCTCGAGCGACACTTCCTAGTTTTTCAGAAATTGGTTAGATGGCGCTATTTGTAACGATTAGTTTTTCTCAAATTTTCTTAAAAATTTTAAGTGGAAGATTATGCTTCTCTTAAGCTACTTATAAAAACTAATAAAAGACCGAAGTTTTCGAAAACGGCACATTGATATCTTTACATGACTTCTTTTGGCAGTTGGTAATTTTTGTGCCCCCTTCATTAATTCACTTATTGGGCAATAGCTTAAAAACTAAGAAAGATATCAACGTGCGGTTTTCGCCAGAACATCGGTCTTTTTTATTACTGTGTATAACT
>JAUTXW010002418.1:32500-44002 GCA_030620095.1 Kuschelorhynchus macadamiae | reverse complement strand
ATAACGTGTTATACAGTGTGGGCCATAATGTTTGCAACATATGAGAAACTATTTCATTATTGATTTCTCAGAAAACGTTATTCTTGATAAAGAAGTTGGTACATAAAGAAAAAGTAGTTTTGGCAGTGTTTAGCCTTAAGTCAGATATACAGGGTGTTAAAAAAATAAAAATCCAACGTGACTAGGTAAAAAGTGAGGGTAGATGAAAAAATAACGAGAATATTTATTTGGAAAAAGTGCTTAGAATTTTATTTTACTTTGCAAAATTTGAAACAAAAATTTCAACAAATTGAAAGAATAATGAATATAAAGCAATGTAATAAAGATTTTGCTACTAAAATAGGTGCATATTCATCGTTTAGCTGTAACATGATTTTAGATGTTTTATTAGAATAATAGGTATAGAATTAAATAAGAATTATTATTCAAAATATCTTTGAGCTTGTTAACTGATATCAGTTCAATAATAAATATGTATATAATTCTTATCTCCAGAAAGTCAAAAATTCTAATAACATTTAATGAACTAAATGGAAATATATACCAGTGTTAAATACATCTAAAAATAAATTTTAAACAGTATTTTATTATAAAACCTGGGGATCGTAATGGTTGGTATTTTATTTTCATCATATAATTGTTTAATATATACTACATTTTCAGTAGTAAAAAAAATAACGACAAATAGTATATGAAACGAAATAAATTTGTCAATGAGAAGGTGACCTATGCTGATCTTATTTGCGAATTAATTGATAATATTTTATCTCAATTAAAATTGTTTATTGTTGAGTAACCTGACGATCCCGCTTCATTTCATTTTATGTAATGTTTTTATGGCAACAAAGGAATTTTGTATATGTCTATAAATAGGATAATCTTTTTGAAATTCGTATAAACAAAAGGAATTTACAACCCAAATCTCTAATACCTTTTTGACACTTGAGCAGATGACCAATATTGATGTTTTTTGGTTAAACCGTTTGAGAAAAACATGCACGTGTAGCGGAAAAAGTGGTTTTGCCACATTGGGTGATAGTGATCTTTACGAAAAATATCATTAAAAGTTGTGCCTTTGTGGCAGGTTTTATTAATTATTCATATTTAAGTTTATATATTTATATGTATAATTTTACTAACTTAAGGTAAAAATTTTTATTTTTGCTTAAATAATATTCTTGATATTATGTATAGAAATATTCCGTGTGAACAGACTAATCCACATCTTGATATTTGTAATGTTATTAAATATTTGTTTCAATCAATTTAAAATAAGATATTTTGATTCAGCTGCGAAAAAGAAATTTGTTTAATATAAATTATGTCGCATATATATTTTTCAGATTCGAACGTCTTTTTAAGTCATGTATATTAGTCATCAAAAATGCATTGCACTTATTGGTTTTATTCGTTACTAAGCATTCGGGTAGGTTCGGTTCTTCAGGCGAAACAGGCTTAGTTCTTGTGATGAGAATTGTCTCATCACACATGCAACAAAACATACAAGTTAATCTTACACAACAATTTCGTCAGCCATGGTCATTAATCGAGAGCGCACACACGTCATCGAAGGATAGCTAAGGCCTTTTAGCTCAACAAGTCTCTGATCATTTTCAAACACTTCCAAGATCCATATTATCTCAAAGAGACCTGGTAATGTAACAAAATAAAAAATAAACACAAAGGTCTCAGTCCAAAATAAGTTTATAATTTAAGTATAGGTGACACGTTTCGCCCTAACGGGCATCATCAGACCTAAAGAGGATATACATTACAACGGAAAATACAATTAAATAATATATAACTTTACCATAAACAATTCATTTTACAAAGTACATAAAACAAACATAATCAAAGAAGGAAACAATTAAGTATGAAACAAGGCTATGCTTGAGTTGCCAATCAGATGTCGATGTAAATTTTTAATGTGAGATTGTTCTGGATGAACTTACCTAACTCGTAAAGTATAGTGCTGTGAAAACTGTGGTTGTTGAAGCAGCTACGTTTTAGCTCTTGATAAAATTCTGAGCCAAAACGTCGTGTCCAGTGTATTGTGTGTATTTTATTTCTTATTGACTACTAACATTATTTGTTTCCCTTAAATATTTGACGTTGAATTTCAATTTCACCTAATGAATTAGTTTTTTCTTTTTTTCTCATTTTGATGTATGTACTCATGATTGGTATAGATAGGTTAGGCTAGCACATGGACGAAACAGAGGGGGGAATTCCTTCCCCCCAACACATTAACAATATTATAGGCGTCAATACTCAAAAAGACTCGGGAGAATGATGAAATCCCAAAAAAACGTGAAAATATTTTGTATAATTATGAGGATATAGGTCCGTTCGTTGTTTTTATTGAATCTACTGAAAAACGCAGGTATACGTTGGACGTTTTGATAACTTAAAAATTGCACCAGAAATATTTGACCTTCATACACCAACACATAAAAAAAAATCGATAACAAAGGATTAAATCGCCTAGCTGTGGAATTTACAACTTATGAAACAGCAAAAACTTCCTCAATAATAAAAGACTTTTGGAAAAAAACTATGAAAAATTCATTAACTTTGTAACATGCAAGGGCATTGTTAGAGGAATTGATTTGGACCTTGATGTTGAAAACATTTCTCATTATATTACTTCCAGTGTTTAAATAGGACAGTCAGAAAGGGCAGTGAAGTGTGAAATATGTGCCAAGAGGCACTGTTCTTTTCACTTTTAGGGGTGTTCTCCTAAGATACTCAGTGTCATTCATGTCTTTTATATCGTCTCATTAAAAAAAATTGTAAGAACAGCAAAATGTTTTAACTGTGCAGGTAAAATGCATGACCCTTATAACATTTGCAAATTTACGTATAATTATTTAGTTTATAGTAACACTGAGGCAATTAGGTTAATTACGTTATTACTGATTTTCACAGACTGTTACCATCACCATCCTGCCGAATAACTCTACGAGTTGGATTTTTCCATATTTACATATCATGCACTTCATAGAAGAAAGTTATATATAAAATTAATAGGGTGATACTAGAGAGACATTTGAAACTGACCTTCTTTATTGATGAAAATAACAATTTTTTCATTTACAATACAATATTTTGTTTTTCTGGTTTCTTCTTTGGGTCCATTTTACTCTCTTACTTTTATCAATTCAGCACTTTAAAAATATTTGAACTAGTAGAAAGTTTCAGTTTAATAGCTCTTCGTTTATCATTTATAAAAGCTGCTTTCCTTTATGTTTGCTGTATATGGAATGTTAAACGGACATTTTGCTGATGGTTTTTCATTATTTTAACCCCGTTAGTAATCTGAAACGAAATTAACCATTATAACATCGCAATTAAATATAACCTTTAAAATATCAAGACTTTTTTGTAGATTGCATCTTATATACCTCAATATGTTTTATTCAAAATTCATTGGATTACATTTTGTAAAGTATTTTTAGCTTATCTAAATTAAGACAAAAAGATTTTGTTTACAAATATTTGGAATTTACCTGTCTTTCTCTTCTGTCCCTATGGTTTCTTATTTTTCGGCATGCAGCCAGTTTTGACAGTGTCTGGTTTTTCATTTCAGTTATAATTTTGGTTCTGCACAGGGGCAATTCGCCAGCTCTATTCGGGGGACACCGAATATTATCGGGTTCTAGTGGCGCCAGCAGTGAACACCACTGTAATTATAATTTTATTTTACGGCGTTAGGTTAACATAAGTTCCTTATGAACTGAGGAAGAATGGTGGAGGGGAATGTCAAAACTTCTTAGAATTTTATTTGAAGATGATTCTCTCGCTCTTTTCTATTGGCTCTCCTTGGATGTGCAACATGTGCCGGGCTTTATAAAAGTGCCTTAATGGACCGATCTTTTTATAAGTTCTGAATGTATGTCTTAATTTTTTCAAAAGTGCAAGTCCGTTAAAAGCCTAAGGCCTATTTATGGACATCGTCTGGCCCTACATTTTGGTCCCATTTTTGTTTGGTTCCACATTTGATCAACCACGTGGTAAGTCGATTTTCAAATTAGTTTCCTGCTATGAGCTAATTCGCAATTGCCTTTTATAAACAGAAAGGCGTCCTGCACTGTTTTGGCTGTCCGTTCCTCGAGCAGGCTTTCTAGATGCCTGGAAATTCCTTTTGTAGGTGGCCGGTGACATCAAAGGAGCACTCTAGATGACTAGAGGTAAAGCTCTAAATAGCTTTGTTCTAAATAACTTGTTTTTCCACATTCCGTGTCGGTTTTATTTTAAGACGAACAATTGTTTGTAGGGTTTCAAATTAAGATTTCAAGATTTAGTTTCTGGATACAGTTTCAAGATATAGTTTCAAGTTAGTTTATGGTGTAATTTTTGGGGTACATAAACCAAGAGTTCTACAATGGTTTTGGAATTCCTTCCTTCAAGACTATGAGAAATTAATTCTTAATGTTACATTTATAAATTTTACATAAGGTAGCAGAAAGGATGTAAGTAACCTTTTTTTTTTGTAAATCAGCCTTGGCGAAAGCTTTTATATTTTTTTATAACTTTTTTCTTGTGACAGTGTGGTAAAAGAAAATTCATGAATTTTTGACTTCCCTGTGCGCGATTTAATTTACTTTATATATTTACATATTTGCGTCATAACATTTCGCCAGATGTTCACAAGTTGATATAATGTTAATAACTTAATCACTCATTTATTGATGTATTTATTTTTATTTCTTAATATAGCTTAGATTGTAAAATGTAAACTAAATTTCACATTTTAAATTTTTTTTTATAAAACAGTTCTAAAAAACAGAAAACAAAAAAGGAGATCATTAAAATTTGACAGTCTGCACTTTATACTATATTTTATTGAAAAGCCCTCCAAATCTTTATTTTATCAGCATTTAAACATCAATATAGATTTCTTCCTAATTGAGTCACAGTCAATTAGGTGGTGCCCCTTTTAATTTTTAAAGGGGTACTCGAGAACCTGCAACCAACATAGCTTTCCGAAAAGAAGACTGGCTGCCGTTCGCATGTATTGGTAAGTTCATTGGGACTTTACGCCATAGCCTGAGGCAGCTTTATCTTCAAACGTATGACATATGAATATGTAACATTACGGTGAAGGCAAAATGTACAAAAAACATACATCACCCCTAATGATTTCATCTTGAACCTCTCAGATTTTTCCCCACTAAAAAATTTTAAACAGACCCCCAATATTCCAGAAGTGGAGACCATTGCACCCTCTCAGAGACGTAAGGTAGACTTCCAGTCTCGAGCTAAGCGATCCTTCCAACACATTGTTTCGGAAGAGCTAAAAAAAGATTAATTCAAAAAAGTTATAATAAAGCCAAACCCTCCCACTCCTAATTAATGAGGACAACTCAAGTACATCCTCTACATAAAATTCCCAACAGCCTACTCATACTATCATAGACGAACAAAGTGACAATAATCTTCAAATTATTTTTGAAAAAATTAAACAAATATGGACTTGGATTTTGAACCTTTTCCCCCTTAAAATGGAAAATAATAAAAAAAATAAAAATCTTGCAGTGGAATATTAGAAGTGTTAACTCAAGTTGAGGTAACCTTGTAGTGTTAATAAAAAATATGACCCTGATGTCATACTATTGAATGAATTCTGGTTAAAAAATAAACACAATTTTTTCATAAAACTATATAGCACATTAAGACAAGATAGGGAAGATGAATACGGTGGTGTAGTGAAAATGTAATAAAATGAACCTTTTATTCACACACATAGGAAATTTAGTGATGGATATATCCAATACATAAAAATCAAAATAGCTAATCTTAACATAGTATATGTATATTCTAATTTTAACATTAAGAGAGACCTAGACTTCTGTATATTTTTTGTTTTATTTCGTTCGTTTTAGAGCTTATCAGGCCGCCATAGGCCAGCAAGCTCCGTGTGAGGCAAAGGCACAATATGGAATCACAGAATTAACTACTCCGCTGACTAAACCAACGTAATAACTAGGATAATATCATCCCTGTCTGGAACATGTCCTGCAATGCCGCAGGCGCAGTGATCCATTTTAGTCAAACAACGATCGCGATCGCTCCTTTTAGAGTCCTTCAGGCCGCCATAGACTAGGGAGCCCGCTGTAGGGCAAGCGTACAAAATGAGATCACAGAAACAACTACTCCGCTGGCTAATACCACGACCAGCACTGAATTTGATTTCATGTTACACAACCAAATCGCAATCGTCATTTGACTAAAATAGATTATTGCTCCTGCGGCATTGCAGAACATTTTCCAGACAGGGAACATAGTATTCTAGTTATGACGTTGGTGTAACGTAAAATAAAATTTATTAACATTATTCCTCCTAAAGGAATCAATTGTGTAATTCAATGCCGGTCGTGGTATTAGCCAGCAGAGTAGTAGTAAAATATCTGAGGGGCTGACGGTACGCCCCATGGAACATTGGTATTTTCATTCCAAAGTAATTGAAAGTACAAAAGTCTGCAGTTTTTTACTTTAACTGGATTTGACAGAATCCATATTTCATATCACTCTCTGAATTTTTTTTTCTACAAGTCTACTTATTAGAGAAGGTAGAAAAATACCATTTTCGCGACTATCTACTTTTTTATACAAATTATGCAATACCAGATCTTGAATTTTCCTACAAGGAGGCAGTTAGTTAAAGTGAGACGAGAAGTATTTTTTAAATATATTCGTGTAAGAGCGCATTGGTTTTGGCGGATTCGTATTTCAGAAACCAAGGTTGGTTGACGATGATCCTGCAAAATCGAAACACCAATTCAAACTCTGAGAGGAGCTCGGTGTCGAGAAAAATCAATTAAGCTGAAAGTTTTTCTTCTCATATGTTATGAAACTACTAAGTTTTTTACGCTTACCAAATTTTCAAATGTACTGTAGCTCATTAACGAAATATTTTTAAGTAAATCTGTTTGGCGCATCTTTTATTTTTGCTGTGAAGCACACATATAGCCGAACAACAGAATAACAGTGATACACGCAAAATACAAATGGTCGACAATCAGTTTTGTTTTTTTTTATGAAAGGTGCAGCTACATGATAACGTCTACTCTGTATAATTATCTATTTAAGCGAATTGTATCTTAATGCATTTTTACTTGCAGGTAACTTTCGAACATTCGTAGTCAAATCTGTTGCAATTACTTATTTTTGATTAAATTTAATTCAATGTTTAAATTCACACACAAATTCACACATCCGGCCGAAACCTGATTTCTAATTATAGGCCAGATACCGGATCCGGCGGCATCTCTAAATTTAAGCAACATACCATCAAAAATAATATTGTACTTTTCATTTTCTTAAAAATACTCTTAAAAATTCACATCGCACTTTTTTATTATAGAATAATTGTATACTGTATAAACATATATGAAACTGTATGAAAAATAAAAAATAGCATTTTTAAATTATTTTTTGCACCACCGACGTAGTTCTTCACGAGCTGCCACTTTTTAGAAACATTGTTGGCAACGCCTAATGTATTAAATATTAATGCAAAATTCTCTTAAGAATTCACATCGCACTTCTATCTCTTAAGAATTCACATCGCAGTCTACTCGAACCAACGTAGAACCTCGGGCGCGGGAATGAAGAATTGCTTTGCTTTTACTGTAATTATGACTTGGTTTTTTTTAAATATTCTTGCAACTGTAAGACGACGATTATATTGATCGCAGATTTTAACATATGGATGGATGTTTGTTTTATTTTGTTTGATATTTAGTTTTTTAAATTATGTTATATTTGTGACCCCTGTTTGAATATATATGAAACTGAATGAAAATTTGAAAAACATGATTTTTTAAATTATTTTTTGCACCACAGACGTAGTTCTTCACAAGCTGCCACTTTTTAGAAACATTGTTGACAACGCCTAACGTATCACATATTGATGCTACATTGCAATTTAAATAATTTCTCTTTAAAAAAAGACATTAGACTTACCTTACGCGCCACGACAACATTGCACATATTATAAAAGTAGAAAAAACACGTAGACACGCTTTTTTGACTATACCTCTTCATCGTTACTGTCAACTTCTTGAGACGTGTGTACAACTTTCGCCAACATATCACACACAATCAAACTACATACACCTTCTAAACGCCAGTAGTCACCTGTAAAACTTAGCAGATACATGCTGGCTGCTTGGGCGCCTGTTCTTCAAGTATTAACGGGTTTTTCCTCCTCTGTATCACATTCATGCTTGCAGAAATTGCACGCGCGAGCTAGAGTTCAAAGCTGTGATCTTGAGTGTCTGATAAGTTAATTATAGATTGTCCACTACTCGAAACATTTAAAAAAAACTTCGTTTGCGCAAAAGTGAGTCAAGGTGGGTTCCATTTTTTACAAGCTCCTTGTATTAAAAATTTGGTTAGGACTCGCCTCCGCGTTTCATATTGGATTTGTATTTAAGATACTGAAGTAAACCAATACCCTGAATATCAGACGCGTAGTTATGGGTCGACATGCACTCAATTTCTTGCACCTTCACCCTCCATAATTATAGCACCGACTGAACTCAGGGCGTAGAAATCTAGAAGGGGGCATCAGAATGGCTTAAATAACCACGTATCAATTTATCAGAAGCGAAGCATGGAAATACATTTGGGCCGTGTGGTCCAGGTCTAAAAGATTTGTATATTAGGGGTGAAATTTTGAATTTATCGGTTGTCAATGATTCTATACTTAATACTAATAAAAAAATTTGATTTCTTTATAAATTCAGTATTTATTGATTGTGATCATAGCTTTCCACAAAAAATCATGTTTTCCAATAAAAAATATAATAAATGTTGTCTCAAAGCAGAGGAACAAAATTATTCACTCATTTAAATGGTTGACACCTCAACTTGCCACACAGGCGAGCACACAAGATATAAATCATTCAGGGAAATTACACTACTAACTAGCTAACTTAAATCGGATAACCGCGGAGGCCACTCAATTGCGCCCTTTGTCTTATTCACCGACCAGGAAACGTTTCGTTTAAATAATCACGCACGATCCCCGAGAAATGTGGAGGTGCTCCTTCCTGTTGGAATACTATTTCTTCTTCAATGTATGCAACGTTGTGCTCTATGTTGTTAGTTAAAGTTGGGTTAATGGCATTTTGAGGCAAATCTAAATACAAGTCTCTTGTCAAATTCTTGTTCATTCCAGGAAGAAACAAAAAACAGCAAGGCAATCGCCAAAAATACCAGCCCATACACTTAATTTTTGGGGGTTTTGTTTACGAACCTCGTGAAATAGCCTAAGAATCAGCCCAGTAACGCCAGTGGTGACGTTTAACCTCACACTTAAAAAAAAATGTACACACATCCGAAAAAATTAAATAAGGAATTGGTATTATTCATTACAAGCTCACTCATGATTTCGCAGAATTGCAAGCGACGAGCAAAGTCGTCTTCATTGAATTCATGCGGTAATTGAATCTTATACGGATGAAACTTATTTTTTTATATTCACTGAATACTTGCACGAGTGACGCCCGTTGCAACAACCAATTGTCTTATACTCAGCGTATTGTGCAACGTGCTACCTTCATCGCTTTATTACCTACCGGATTTTCTGCTCTAAACAGAACCAGTTTTTTTCACTTTCGACACCAATTCACGTACAGTTTTACTTCACACATGTTCATCAGCATGCCGCTCATTAAACACTTACTTTTGCGGCTCTATTCCCACATTCGTTATTTTTAAAATAAAGTTTAATCATTTCCACTCTCTCTGAATAGTGTACACTATGACGTAATTAAAATGTTTAACTTTCAAGTACTCTAAAAACCCAAGTCACAAGACTCTAGCAACTAATTGTTCGATACAAATTTTTGGCGAGCAACAACGCGCTACTTTTTTAGTCACTAAAAATCATTTCTGTCGGCGTGAATTCGTGTATAAGTTTGCCAGGAAAACAGAGTATAAAATCACAAGCAGCGTCGATAAGCGAGGCGCTAGAAAAAACTACGGCTTTTCCGTAAAGATCAAAAGACTGACCCAATAATCTGCAGGATGTAGAAATTAACGATATTTTTTGACAAAAGTGTTAATACACTCTTAGGGCTTCGAAGGTTCTAAATGAGCTGTCCGAATTTTAAAAATAAAGCGCCAATGTATGGGGGCCAAAAACTCTCTCAATCTTCCTATTTGAAAAAAAAACTTAGGGGATTACTCCCCCGATTAGAAGAGTGAAGTTTGGACTATGATTTTTGCGCCCAAAGTTTTCACTCACTATATTGGGGACACTCCCGACATGCTGTAGAGGACATGTATGAGAGTGATGGCAGGATTGTAAAATAACTCAAACCTGCCATCACACTTACTTTTAAAACTGAAAAAAAATCAAACTATAAAATTACGAAACTACTAAAATGATTTTGTATGAACTTTTTATAAAAGTACAAAAGGCAGGATGATGTTTGTGAATTCTTTAAAGCGAAAAAACATAATCCATGAGTTGACAAAATTTGATTATTTATTATGCAATAAAAAATGTCGATTTTTGCATATAGGATAACTTGTCTTAACAGGGCACTATACTCTTCATAAAAAAACGGTATTTTTACGCTATAAATACGTTTTAAAAATTAATTTTAAAATATCCCAGAAATTCTGGTCGAGTGAAAACGGTAATAACCATCACTCGGCATTTAATAGCGAAATTATCATTTTTAATAGGTCACTCCCAGGAAGTATGTGGACTAAAATGGTCTCCAGATGGTAAATATTTAGCTAGTGGTGGTAATGACAATGTCCTCAACGTATGGGCAGCTGTTAGTGGAGGTTATCATTCAGAAAACACTCCTCTTCACGTTTTCACACATCACCAAGCTGCGGTCAAGGCTCTGGCCTGGTGTCCATGGCAGCCACATATTTTAGCTAGCGGTGGTGGTACTGCCGACAGGCACATTAGAGTGTGGAACTGCAATACTGGAGCTTGTGTAAATGCAATGGATACCAAATCACAGGTAAAATATTTTATTAAATTTTCCATTGCAGTTGTTGTTGCATTTGTAATTTGAACTGGCATTTTATCTTTATTCGTTTTTTAAAGTTGTGAACTAATTTTTGGTGTTATTTTTATAGAAAAGTTGGAGACAGTTTGCAGATTTGCATTCTGATTTGATGATTTGATTCTGATTCGCTAAAAGCTAATATGATTTACCATCATTTTAGGTGTGTGCTTTACTATGGTCACAAAACTATAAAGAACTTGTTTCAGGCCATGGCTTTGCCAACAACGAAGTCATTATTTGGAAATATCCAGCAATGACAAAGGTGAGTGTTGCTATATCTGCATTAAATCTGAAAACAGGTAATTTACAGTGTAACGAAGTTACCAAATTTTTGTGAATGTATGCCTCGTACTCGTGATATTCAAAAAAATACGCCCGTTAAATTCTACATGGTAAAACACGTTGCGCAACGTGCCAATTTCGCGGAGCGTGATGTAACGTGTCGGGCTAATAAATACGC